>JAMLFY010000019.1:219851-276851 GCA_030441495.1 Dalbergia oliveri | reverse complement strand
GACGAGTCTCTCGTCGCGGGGTCGAGTCCTCTCGAAGATCAGGTCATCGCCATGGTGAGGTAGGAGTGAAGCGAAAATTGGAAACTAGATGCATGACGGGCGTCCCATGTACGTAAAAATACGGACAGAACAATGACCCTCAAAATGATATGGCTGATGCTCCGAGTCGTAGTGCACCTCCTAACCGGCATATCAACGAAGATCATGAACGACGCCATCGAAATCTGAAGACGTAATGGGAAAAGAAGAAAAGGGTGAGAATCTTACTAAAGAATCTCAGGAGGGAATCCTCCTACACCTAATGTCATCGTTTACGTCCCCAGGAACCTTGGGTTTATTATGAAAAGGTTTAACATGCAAAGGTTCATTATGAGGTTTCATAAGAGTAATTATCCAAGGTCCGTGTCTTTTATGATGAATCTTAATGCATGTATGCAGCATAGCGAAACATAAATGCATGACAATACTTTATGTAGAAATACCAATAAACATGTCATCAATACTTAATCCTCATATAAGTGGCATGTAACCTCTCATGATCAACCTTTCTCTTTCATAAGCAAGATACTTCACATCTTTTCTCGTTTCTCAAACTTGTGACATTAAGGTATCAAAAATAGTAACCGCACCCTAAAACTAGGCTATGAGCTCATACCTCAACTAGTTGTCACTAGTTCTTACTTATCCTCTTGATAAGTATAACATAGTCATAATAATCCCGACTCCCAGAGTACGGGTAGGGGCCTAAGGATTACCCATCATGGGACTTTTTCCTTCTCAAAGGCATTAACTAGTTAAGACCAAGTGACTTTGTCTGCTTTGGAGGTGATGTCGACGCCCTCACGGTTTTACCTCTCCTCACCGTAGGAGAAATACGTCTCCGAAATGCATAAACTCGTAAGACCAGTGACATTGTCCGCTTTGGTATGGCTCCACAACCATGCCCACGGGTTTACTTTCTCCTCATCTAGCAAGAGAAATGTGTCTCAACATGTCACATTCAAAATCTTTCTTTTCAAAACTTCTTTTAAGTCTCTCAAATTTGAAGGAAATCTGAGGCATAACGGTTGTACACCTAATTCCTCAGATTTGAGTCATGCCATGTAACTTATTCAACTCATGCCATCTCATTCAATATCTCAATCAATTAAATCTTTAAAAGCCATATAGACATATTCATTCATTTCATCATCATCTTATACCCATGTGCACCTTAATCATAGCGTGCCGTATTATCACATAAGTTCACACAATCTTAGGCATATACCATTAATACTCTCAGTATAACATAAGTACACTCATTCACTCGGTCACTAACTCACGCTATATCTCCTATCTTGCAATGTCTTATGCTTTGACCTTTTGCGGGTCTTAATCTTGTGTTCTAATTATCCTAATGCTCGTTATAAACCTTGGATACACCTAAATGATTAATACTTGTAGTTCTCTCTAATTTTTATGCTCTCTAACTCTTCCAAACAACATTGCATAAATCAAGCAAGATGACTATAATTCGATTAAGGGTTCTAGAATTACTTGAGTGAAGCAATACCCTTTCTAAGTTCGTCTTCGCCTAAGGCTCTATATTCAATTCCTAAACTAATTATTAGGGATTCCTACACATATCCACTAATTATAAACCATTTTTCTTAAGTTCAATTATGCTGGAACAGAATTTACAATTTGTGTATCTAAGTGTTCTAGAATTCTCATTTTAAGTCCTTTCTAGTTACTTGTTCTTTCCTAACTTCCCAAATTTGGTCCTTGCTTCACTCAAACATACTTTTACACATTTTAACTCCATAAAACAGAATTAATACAGTGGCCAAACCATCAAGGCAGAACCGAAAAGATATAGCTCACATAATCACATAATTTCATGATTTACATGCATATAAGTTGCTAGTTTTCTCTTGGAATAATTTTAGGAACTCAAAACTCTTTTAGAAACCAATTCAGCTCATTAAAATCATATAAATATAGGTGAGGTAAGTAGCTAAATTATTTTGTTCATGAAGTAGATTTAAAACACAAAATCTTCTTCACAAAGTTCCTTGAGTTCACCTAAGCTTAGAAAAATTCCAAGACATAGGCTATGGGCAATTATGATTAGATGAGCTCATCTCAAGTCCATCATCATCATCACAAGGCCGAAATGGAATTCTTGAAATGCTTCCATTTTCTAAAACTTTATTGTGATACTTGGGCAAGTCTTTGAGCTCTAGAATATTTAAGTGATGACCTAAACATAAACATGTTATGCACTTTATTTTACTCTTCATTATAAAGTAAAGTGAGAGTATAAAATAAATATGAGATGCAACCTCATTATTATCTTTAAAGATTAAGTGATGACTTGAAATATAAACATGAAATGCAAGCTTGGAAATTTAAATATGAATGCAAGTTCATTTATTTATTCTTGATAACTTAGTGATGACATCAAAATAAACATGATGTGCAAGGCATAAACTTAAACATGAATGCAAACTTATTTTATCTTAACTAAAGCTCTTGCAAGACTTTAGAGGAACTTTAATAGCCTTAAACCAACATGTATCTTAACAACATAAAGTGGGCTTTAGAGTTCTTAGCACCAAGTCTTCAAAGAAGTCTTTGGTTTGAACTTCATCATCAAGCTCAAGAAAAATGGACTAAGAGATAAACATCAACACTTTATCCAAAAAACATAAAAGAGCTACTCATATTCTTCATTTTATTGCTCATGGGCTTTAATCTAGAGTAAACTCTTAAACGGCCGACCAACTTTAAGGTTGGCAAGGGAAAGCTTAGAGCTCTTTGAAAACATATGATTAATTTTCTTAAGCAAAACTTTTGGTGAGCTACTTAACATTTTTATCAAACTTTGTACAAATAGGGAATGAAAACCGAAATCTTGAGGAGGAAAAAGGAAAGGAAAATCAAAATCTTTGAGCAAAGAAAAGGAAGAAACTGAAAGCATATATGGTCCAAGACCAAGTTTTCAAGCTTTAGAGGTTTCTCACATGGCATCACAAGGCCATTATCTTGAAATCTCATCATCAAGCCAAAGTTTTTCTCAACAAAGGGCCCTAAGGCCGAAATGAAAAAGGAAGGAGAAGAGCTTTGAAACCAAGAGAAAACTAGAACTTTTCTTAAAGAAAGCAAGGAAAACTTTGAAAATAAACCCCTACCAAATATGTCTTGAAAGAAATGAAAGAAAGCTTGTGTTCTTGATCGAATGAGAAAACAAAATCTTCTCTTGGATGGTGATAAGGATTTGGCCAAGGGAAGAACACAAGGAAGATAGATTTTCCTTGAAAGAGTAAGCTTGGAAATGGAAATGTTTGGTGTTTGAGAGGTGGTTTGATATGGGGAGTGGTGGTTTAAGGTTGTTTGTGGTGGCGGAAAGGTCTCTTTGATGGTGGAGGAAGAAGAACAAGATGAAGAGAATTTGAAGAAAGAGAGGAAATTGCAAGAAAGCTTGAATTTGGCAAATGATCTAAAGTGTAACCAAGTTTTCTAATGCTTGGTATTTATAGAAAAAATGCAACAATGTGGCTGATTTAGGGATGATGGTGACGGTTTCTCTTGGCCTTTGGGAGGAAAAATATCTTCAAAAGCTTGTCATTCAAAGGCATGGTTGGAGGTATGGCTAAGCATGGGTAAGGCATGGCTCAAGGCATGGTCTTTGGAGTGAAACAAAATCAACATGTGACACAATACAAAGGGTATGTATTGGCCAGATTTCCAGCCAAGGGAGGAGAAGAAATTGTTCATCTAATTGTGGTTTCATGATGTGTTTAGATGCTCCTTTGATTAAGATTTTGATTAGAAGTTTGTAAGAAAGTGTTTAGGTGAGGTAATGGTCAATTAAAGTTGTCAAGACTTGATTTAGGGAGTGGTCTTGCTAGATTAAAGAATTAAAGCTCTTTTTAAGTCAAATTAAATCATAGACACAATTCCTTGATTTAAGGAATTGGATAGAGAATTTACTATTCAAGATTCCATGACTAGGAATCTTGAATCAAAGAATGAAATTAGATTGTAACTAAGCAATCTTAGATTCTAATTAACCTTAATAAATTATTTTTACTCTAGATTAATTATTGAAATTAATTAATCTTCGATTAGAGCCTAATATTGCTTAGGTTTGGTTAATTACATCATTAGGCTCATTGTACACGTTCTAGGGGCAAAATAGTAATTTTACACTAAAACTGCTCGGACCTCTCAGCCGACTAACCATCATAAACCACTCATAAACATCATTTTGAACTTTTGGAAAGTTCCTGGCTTAAACGGCACCTTTACCCGCATAAAATGTTTTAGAGGTATTTTGGCCATTTTAAGCCGAAAGTTCGAAAAATGAGATTTTCACCTCGAATATCAAACATTATAGTTATAATCCCCTTCAAACATTGAGTTGACCCATTTGAGGGACTGGTCGCTACCCTTGAATTTGGGTAAAATGACCTCAGGGGCATTTGGTCATTTATAGTCAAGTAGAAAATCAGGGCATTACAAGGAGCGAAGCCTGCACATGAGGTGTCACCCGTCCTCGCTGAAGCTCCCATGTCCAAACCATGGGGCTTTATGCCATACGAGACGAGTTGATCCATGGTTTTCACTCTAGGCGTTCTGAGCAGGATAGTGAAAAGAGGAATCTTATGCTAGTTTTGTATTTGGTTGCTATTGTTCGCCTTGGATTATTGTACTTAACTTAAGTTCATTGGTGGGTAGTGTATTTTATTTTGGTGCTTGATATGGAATAGTTAATACTTATGTTATAATTATATATGATGATGTGGTTATGTTCATGTGATCGTTGTGCACGTATGTGACTAGTTTTTATTTCTCCTCTATATGTGTATGCGTGGTTCACATTTTGTTTTTTTGTTTTAAATGTACCTGTAATTTCATTAAAGTATTTCAAGAGTTTAAAGTAAAGAACTTAACAAAAGAGTAATAACTAATAATTAACTTAAGTACGTTCTAAGCATGTTGAGTTAAATATTAGAGTGTTACATTTGGAAGGAAGGGCTTCGATTTCTATGTGAGAAGCCCGATTGGGGTGTTACAAAAGG
The DNA here is from genome assembly GCA_030441495.1 of Dalbergia oliveri. NCBI lineage: Eukaryota > Viridiplantae > Streptophyta > Magnoliopsida > Fabales > Fabaceae > Dalbergia > Dalbergia oliveri. The sequence goes on along the minus strand of JAMLFY010000019.1, from coordinate 271,785 downwards.
TTGGGGGTATCACTTATCAAAACTCGTCATTTTGCACTATGACATCGGGAGTCCTCATCAGCGAGCCTATTTTGCATAATCCTACAAACAACCAAGCTGTATCCCTTGGCCCTTCACACATCTTGGCCTTTCCGGTAACACGGTAGGTCAGGAAGGACTCTAGGGCCATCCTTAACTCCAAGACACGTGTACTTGGGGTATTATAATAAGAAGTTAGGAGATTTTAAATAGAAAATCTCATAAGAATTAGAAGATTTTGAACAAAAAATTTCATAAGAAATTCAAGAGATTTAAAGAGAAGAGTCTTAATAATTAGAGACTTAACATAGAAAATCTCATAAGAATTTAGGAGATGTCAAGGAAATCTCAAAGCAAGAGTATGAGAAATAGAACTATTAAGAGGAGATTTTACTTAAGAATTATAAGATTTCCTAAATAAAGATTAAATATTTTTTTAATGAAAAAGAAAGCTTAAGAAAATAAGCCTTATTTAATATCAATTGCTTGAATGCAAGCTCATTAATTCAAATTGCGATCTATATAAGGTTGTAACACAAGGTGTTACATCGTTGTGATGAAAATGATGTATTGAGAATGGCATGCAATTATGATCTATATAAGGTTGTAGTAGACGTATTACATCGATTGAACTATATAAGGTTGTAACACGAGGTGTTATATCATTGGCAATACATCATATAAGAAGTATATCAGGAATCCTATGAGTTCTATTTTTAAGCCTAAAATTACTAATAAGCCTATGATAAAGAAGTAATGAAACAAGCAAACTAATTAGTATACAAACAACCAAAAAATTGAGTAATTATTTAATGAATCTTATGATTTTATTCTCAAACATAAGTGCACTCATAATACTATATTTACTAAGTAAATAAATAAGCAAGGTAATTCTTTTAAAAGGAATCCAAAATACTTTAACTATTTTAATACTAAGTCAGATATCACTGTGTAGTAGACTAGTGTTTTTCCTATGGGAATCTTTGATTCCCATTCCTATTATTATCATATTTTTTTACATAGATTGTGATGATGGTGATTATTGTTAGCCCGGAACCCTTCAGAAAGCTTTAAGGCAATATGTTTTGAATGACAACAAAACCAATTTAAAAAAAAAAAACACTTTGAAGAATGACTAATATCTAACTTGAGTTTCTTGACATAGCATACAAGTTTTTTTGGATTGCATAACATGCATTTGAAGCGAGAATAATTTCACTTTACATATGCAAACATGATTTATCTCTTTTAAAGAGATTAAGCCTAATAGAAAGTGAATATTATGTCGTGCAAAGTACAAATACATGCCTTACAAATGAAGAAAATCAAATCAAGAGCAAGAAACCAAGGCACGGGTCTTTAAAGTAGCACTGAACATCAAAAATTATGTTCAAAATGAAGATATCAAGCAAACTCTGATAACAATGTGTTACACAATCTTCAATCATCTCACAATTCTTTCATCATCAAAAAGCTTGGATTGAAGACTAGAAGGGAGAATCATCAAGGAATTGATACCTCACATCAGAAAGCTCACTTCAATTTGGAGCGTTGAACGTTCCTAATAGGAGGGAAATTTGAATCTTTGAGATTTAAATTTAAAGTCAAACCTAGTTTAAAACTAGTGAGTCATCTCTTCTGCCAACTTGGTGACTAACCCAGCTTCCAGAAGCTGAGGTTCAAAAACCATAATCTAGAAAGTGAAAAAGTAGTTTATGAAGGGACATCAGAAACCTTAACTCCAATGGCTTCTGAAGATCTTGACAAACTATCTGTAACACCCAAATTTCCTGTTGAGTACAAATGACCAAAATGCCCTGAGGTCATTTTACCTGGAATTCAAGGACAGTCAACCTGGCAATCCTCGAATGGGTCAACTCAATGTTTGAAGGGGTTATAATTGTTATGGTTGTTATCCGAGGTGAAAATCTCGTTTTCTTAACTTTGGCTCAAAATGACCAAAATACTCCTGATGTGTTCTACGTGGGTAAAAGGTGCCGTTTGAGCCAGAATTTTTCAGGAAGTTTAGAATGATGTTTTTAAGTGATGTTTGATGTTTAGTTGACCCAGAAGGTCCAGGTTTTAGTGCAAAATTACCATTTTGCCCCTAGAACAGTGTACAGTGAGCCTAATGACGCAATTAAGCAAACCTAAGCAATATTAGGCTCTAATCGAAGATTAATTTATTTCAATAATTAATCTAGAGTCAAAATGATTTATTAAGGTTAATTAGAACCTAAGATTGCTTAGATAAACTCTAATTGCATTCTTTAATTCAAGATTCCTAGTCATAGAATCTTGAATAGTGTTTCTCTCCCACTTCCTTAAATTAAGGAAATTGTCTATGACTCAATTAGAGTTAATGAGAGTTTTAATTCTCTAATCTAGTATGACCCCTCCCTAAAGCAAGTCTTGGCAACCTTAATTAACCAATTACCTTACCTAAACACCTTCTTACAAACCCCTAACCAAAACCTTAATCAAAGAAACACCTAAACACATAACTAACCCACAATTAGATGAACTAATTTTCTCTCTTTCTTGGCCTTAAGTGGCCGGCCACTCCACCCCCTCCATAGTCCATCATGTGTTGTTTCAATTACACTCAAGAGCCATACTTCAAGCCATGCTTTGCCCATACCTCACCATGCCTTCAACCATACTTACAATCATACCTTTATAAGAGATATTTCTTCTCTCCATCCTCCCTCAAGAATGGCCTCCTCCTCCCCCATGGAAGCCTCATTGTTGAAAATTTCTATAAATACCAAGCCTTGATGAACCTTGTCACACTTTGGTTCATTTGTTAAGTTTACACTTCTTGCAAAATTCTCTCATTTCCTCTCAAACTCCCCACTTTGGCCAAGTTCTTCCTCAAGACTTCAAGAGGATTTCCTTCTCATTTCATCAAGAAAACAAAGCTTCCTTACATCTCTCTTCAAGACTTCTTTAGGTAGGGGTTTATTTTCTAAGTTTTGTGTGCTTCCTTTAAGGAAGAGTGCTAGTGCTTTCTCTTGGTTTTTCCAAGTTCTCCCCTTCTTTTTATTTTCGGCCTAGAGCATTTGATTGAGAAAACTTTGGCTTGATGATGAGGTTTCAAGATAATGACTTGTTGTTGTCATGTGAGAAACCTCTAAAGCTTGAAACAACTTGGTCTTGGACCATATATGCTTGTGTTCTTTTCTTTTCCTTGGTTTATGTTTTGGTTTCCTTTCTCATTTGCTTGAACAAGGTTTGCTAAAATATTGAGTAGATCACAAAAGCTTTGGTAAAGAAAATTAATCACATGTTTTCAAAGAGCTCTAAGCTTACCCTTGCCAACCTTAAAGTTGGTTGGCCATTCTAAGAGTTTTACTCTAGATTGAAGCCCATGAGCAATAAAATAAAGAATATGAGTAGTTCTATTGTGTTTGTTTTGTTAAAATGTTGGTATTCTTGTTTTAATCTACTTTCTTGATTGAGCTTGATGATGAAGTTCAAAACCAAAGACTTCTTTGAAGACTTGGTGTTAAGAACTCTAAAGCTCATCTTCCATTGTTAAGATACATGTTGGGTTAAGGCTATTGATGTTCCTCTAAAGTCTTGTAAGAGCTCTAGTTAAAATAAAATAAGTTGCATTCATGTTTAAGTTTATGTCTTGCATCTCATGTTTATTTTGATGCCATCACTAATCTCACAAGAATAAATGAATGAACTTGCATTACCATATTTAAATTCCCAAGCTTGCATTTCATGTTTATATTTCAAGTCATCACTTAATCCTTAAAGATAATAATGAGGTTGCATCTCATATTTATTTTATGCTCTCACTTTACTTTGTAATGAAGAGTAAAATGAAGTGCATAGCATGTTTAAGATTATGTTATCACCTAAATACTCTAGAGCTCAAAGACTTGCCCTAAGTATCTTCAAAGGGAAATTTTAACCATGATAAGTGAATGTGTTTAGTATGATACAATGATGGTTTGATTTTGTAAAATGTAAGGATGATTTCAGAAAAATGTTGGAAAAATGTTTTATGAGGTCTCAAGGTGTTTAAATGGTTTGAATGTGTCAAAAATCATGTTTTCCCAAATTCCGTAGGTCCTGGTAATCAATTAATAGCTTATGTAATCGATTACCAGAGTGGTTTTTGAAGGATTTTTGGTTTGGTAATCGATTACCAGAGACAATGTAATCGATTACCAAGGCTGTTCTTCATGCCTAGAATCCTTAAAACCCTAATCGATTACTGTTAGTGTAACGATTACTCCATATTCTTTATTTTAAAAACTTTAACCTAAGTAATCGATTACCATTCCATGTAATCGATTACCCCCTTGTTTTGAACCCATAATAAATTTAGCTCCTGGTAATCGATTACGAGGCACATGTAATCGATTACCAGAACACCTTTTTGCTCTTGAAATTGTCCCAAGAGAAAAACTAGCAACTCGTGTGCACTTATAACATGAGTTTATGTGATTATGTATGGTGAACATTTTTGGTTTCTGTCTTATCCTTTGTGGCCACTGGATTAATTCTGTTTGAGGAGTTAGAATGCGTAATATTATGCTTGAGCGAAGTGAGGAACGTTTTTGGAGGATTGGTGAGACTAAACAAATAGGGAGAATTTAGAACTAGAATCTTAAAGTGCTTAGACACAAGAATAATAACTTCTGTTCCAGCATAATTGAGCTTAAGGAAGATGGTTCATAACTAGTGATTATGCCTAGGAGTTGAATATAGAATCTTAGGCAAAGATAGAACTTAGAAAAGAGTTTAAAGCATAGATACTAGAATCCTCGTAGTTGAATAAATGATCTTGATGAGTAATCTATATAATGCTGTTGGATGAATTAGTGATCATAATGTTAGAAGAATTATAAAGAACAATCCCCCTAGTTATGATAAAGACTTGCAATGGATGATAAGATTACTAGAAAAAGAATTTAAGACCCGTAAAGGCCAAAGCATAAGACACCATGAGATAGGAGGTGTGATGTGAGCATGAGACCGAGAGAGTATATTTTTAATGATGTGAATATGATTACATTTCAAGTATGAAACCTTATGTGTATAATTGATATGTTGATATGATGAAGTGTTGTGCCATGTATTTGAGATGCATGAGGTTTCGAAATATGAATGAGATTGAGGAATATGCTCATGTGAACTAGAAAGTTATTGATTTGAGAAAGTTCCATAAGAATGATGCATGTGATTGAAATTATGTGGCATGACTCAATTTGAGGAAATTCTGAGAGTAGCTTATGCCTCGAATTTCCGTCAAATTTGAGAGACTCAAGAAAGTTTTTGAGAAATATGATGTTTAAGGTGACACACCGTACTTCTCCTCTGCAGTGAGGAGAAGGTAAAACCGTGAGGGCATAGACATTAGCCTGCCAAAGCGGACAAAGTCACTGGTCTAACCAGTCGATGCGTTTCGAAGAAGGAAAAAGTCCCATGATGGGTGATCCTTAGGCCCCCTACCCACTCTGGAGTTGGGATTATGATGATTATGATTATGATTATGTTTATGATTCGCTTATCAAGAGGATAAGTAAGAACTAGTGACGACTAGTTAAGGTATGAGCTCATAGCCTAGTTTAAGGGGTGCGGTTACTATTACATTTGGTGTCACAAGATTAAGATGAAGGAATGATGTTCAAAGAGAAGTTACATGCCACTTATATGTTGATTGATTATTACTTGGTTTGCCTAAGATGTTGCCATGCATTCATGTTTTGCATTGCTGCATACATGCATTAGATTCATGATAAAAGACACGGACCTTGGATAATTAACTCTGTGAAAACTTCATAATGAACCTATGCATGCTTAACCCTTTTCATAATAAACCCAAGGTTCCTGGGACGTAAACGATGACACTAGGATAGAGGATTTCCTACTGAGATTCTTTAGCAAGATTCTCACCTCTCCCTCTATTTCTTCCGTTACGTCTTCAGACATCAATGGCATCGTTCGTGATCTTCATTGACCCGCCCACTGGGAGGTGCACTATGACCCCGAGCATCAGTCCTACCACTTCAAGGGTCATTGTGAGGTGCGCGTTTTGTGTACGTGGGATGCCCGTTTGCTTTCCCCATCTCCACCTATCATTTCGATCCGACTTCACCTTTGGTGACGACCTGATCTTTGAGAGGACGTGACCCGAGACGGTAGACCGTCGTGCCCGTCCTTCCTCATCGCGGCACGCGGATACCCGAGTATGTTCCCTGTTCTCGGTTAGGCCGACCCTCGGAGGGCTCTTCCCTTCATTTCCTATGGATCTCGGTGGAGGTAGCGAGGACACTGTTGTAACATCCCATGCGCTTTATGTATTGACGACTCCCACCACATGGGTCTTTTCAACATGCTTTGTCCTTACTCACACGTTTCCTGGAAAACTTCCTAGGAGGTCACCCACCCCAAAATTACCCCAAGTCAAGCACGCTAACTGGAGTTCTTCGTGACGGGCTACCGAAAAGAAAGATGCATCTTTGTGGCATAGGTAGTACCAATCAATTCATATAAGCCCTCCTTAACGTATAGTCCCATACCTATACAGACTAGGATCCTCTCATTTGGGTGTGTAATCGGTTCATTCATGTACCCCTCTGCTGGAGGCAGGAGCCACTCCTTGTCCGTGCCCTTTCCGATCACTTACTCCTCGTCCCAGGCGTTACATGCCCACCAGCTTCTACTTGGTTCGTCCCCGAACCATACCGTCCTGGGAGAGGTGAGGCTCGATACCATAAATGTAACACCCTTCACACCATAAGGCTACGCTTAAGCCATAACCTTATAATGAGCAGTTGTTACTTGTTTTCTTTACTTGACCTTTGGAGTATATATATATATATATATATATATTACATATGAGCCTTTCTTGAACAACATAAAACACTTTCTCTCTTAGATGTTAAATTTGACCATAAATAATTTATAAAAAATACATAATTATATTATCCGACAAAAAGCAACATCATATATAACTCTGTCAAACCCTACCCTGGTTCGCAGAACCCTAGTATAGGTAGGTACTACTCAACATTCACCCAAAAAGAAAATAAAGTAAACTGACTAAATTCTCTATCATCGGTCCTTCAGAAACTCTGCCAGAATGTTGAGAATTTCCACAAAATAATCATCAACATAGCAATCTATAAAAAATATGACAACGGAGGAATGAGAATCAAAGATTCCAGGAGGAAAAATACTAGTCTACTCAAATGATATATGACATAACATTAAAATAATTAAAGTATTTTCAATTTCTTTTGAAATATCAAGCTTGCTTATCCACTATACTTATTAAATACAATATTACGAGTACACTTATGCTTGAGAATATAAAGGTCATAGGATTTGTAAGATAAGTGCTTGGTATTCTGGATATTTACAAAATAATTATTTGGTTTGTTTCATTACTTCTTGGATACAATCTTATTTTGAACTTTAAGCTTGAGAATAGAGCTCATAGGATTCCTGATATACTTCTCATCTGATGTATTTCTAATTGTGTAACACCTCGTGTTACCTTCTGATATAGTTCACTTGTTGTAGTACCTCGCACTACAACCTGATATAGATCATTCTGTGAATCCATGAGCTTATAATCAAGCAATTGATATGTAGTTAGTATCATTATTTGCTGTGACTTAACTTGGTTAGCTACTTTAAACTTAATGGTAGAACTCATAGGACTCTTGATATACTTCTCTATGATTCGTACTGTCAACGATGTAACGCCTCACGTTACAACCTGATATAATTCACTAGATGGAGTACATCTACTACATCTATTGAATAGCCCCACTATTCTTTCTCAGTACATCCCTTTTCTCAAAACGATGTAACGCCGTCGCGATTACAACCTTATATAGTTCCAAGGGCGTAGCACGTCTACTACTACCCGTGAATCCATGAGCTTACCATTAAGCAATTAACATTACATATGACGTATTTCTTCAATTTTCTTTATTCGTTTGGAACTCTATCATGTAGTTAGGGAGTTTCTCAATTATAAAGTAAAATCTCTTCTTAATAGTTCTATATCTCATACTTCTCTTCTAAGATTTTCTTGAGATCTTCTTAACTCTTATGAGATTTTCTCTGTTAGTCTCCTGAATTACTATGAGACTTTTCTCTCTGAAAATCTCTTCAATTCCTTTTGAGATATTCTCTTTAGTTCTTCTGAATTCTTATGATTTTCTGTTAAACTCTTTTGAAACCTTATGAGATATTCTATTCAAAAATCTCTTAGATTCTTATGAGATTTATTGGTAAAATCTATTGAACATTTTATGAGATTTTTCTTAAAGAAAACAATTCAACATTTACGAGATTTTCTTTAAAATCTATTAGGCTATTATGAAAATTTTACTGAAAGTCTATTAACCTGTGATGAGCTATTTCTATGAAATCTATTACCTTGACGAGATTTCTCAAAATGCTAATCTTTTGTGAGATTTCTTCAAGAGAAACTTATAGAACTCCTTACTTTATAATTCTTCAATCTTTCAGGAAATTAAACCTAGTGTATTACTTAGATTTCAGAGTTTTTCTTCTATGGATCAAAATCTCATCCTTTTTATGAAACTTTAGCATCATACTTCAAAATACCAATCTTGCAGATCTTTAGAAAATATTTCTGGTTATATTCTTGAAAATTTCCAGATTTCTCATTCTCTTTAAAGAATAAAAAATCTCTTCATTTCCATAGTTAAACCTCTTACAACAATTGCTCAATTCATGAAGCTTTCATTCCTACCATCTCTTACATCATCAAGCTCAAACATATACATATTAAAATTAAATTTTCAGATTTCACAACAAAATTTTCAAGCATGTATCAAGAGTTTATATTAGCAAAATAGCCAAACAATCACAAAGCAACAAACTAGAATCTTTCCTACCTTTTATCCAAGCTTTTTGGCTAAACTTTTCTCTAACTTTTCCTCCTCTAATCCAAGCCTCAAACCCATTTTCTAGCCCATGTATTAGCTGCTGTTGGATAGATTTGAAGGGAAAAACAAGGTTTTGGATTGAGTTTGATGTAGAGGAATTGTTCTTCAGCTAGTTTAGGTGTTTAGCTAAGAGTTTCCTTTAGAAAAATGGTGGTTTAGTGGAGGTTCAAAGAGAAAAACATGAAGAAGGACAAGAGAAGAAAAAGAAAAAGAAGAAGAAGGAAACGTGAAACCGTGACCAAACCAAGAAGAAATACTATTTTTCCTTTTCTTTTTCCTTTATATAAAAACCAACTTGAGGGCCAAGTAATAGGTATACCTATTATCGGATCGATTTGTCTTGTTTTTGCATTGAAAATATCTATATTTATTTAATTGTCATAAGTAAAAATTATCTGGAATCTAATAATATAAATTGTTTTTATTAGACTAAGTATTTTGGTGTACGGTTATTACCACTTCTGTGTACCAATTATTACTATTTTGGTACCAAGATCGATACCTAAACAATTTTATTGGGTTAAAAATATTTATTTAACTTTATCATTATTTTTTTCAATATCTTTATACCAATTATATGTTTTATTCTATATCTTCGATTAAAATATTATTATATTAGTTTTTAATAATATTAAATTAATTTTCATTTTTTTAACAAACTCCTCATATTATTCTAATCATAACTGGATTCTGAGAATTTTCAAAATCCCTATAGATTATTCACAATTAATTATTTTATCACAATAATACTAAAAATTGGGTCGTTACATTCTACCCCTTTAAAAAAATTTTGCCCTCAAAATTTAGTCCTCTCGTATACTTTACTCAAATTCTCACGTATACTTCTTGGATCATTCTCTCCGACACAATCTTTACAAAAGAGACAAATCTTTCTTGAAGTTATTTCATGTTTCTTTCTACTATTTGTATTTGGGGTAACTCAAACATTAAGTCATCCCATAGCAGGAATTTAGATTCCAGGATATGACTAGAATCAGAGTTGTACTTTCAAAATTGTGGCACATGGAACACATCAAGAAGCTTTGAGAGGCATGGAGTTAAAGCTATCTGGTATGTTACTAGGTCTACACATCCTTGGATCTAAAAGGACCTATAAAATGATGATTTAGTTTTTCTAGACTTTAAGGGCTCTCCGTTCCTAGTATAGAGATAACTTTCAAAAATACATGCTCTCTTTCTAGGAATTCTAACGATCTTCTCCTCTTATTGTCATAGCTCTTCTGCTGACCCTTAGCAATGAAATCTTACTTCAATCTTCTTTATGCTTGATAGTCTGCCAGATGAGGTCTAGTCCTAAGAGACTACTCTCACCTGATATATACCAACCTAGAGGCAATTGACCCCTCTACACATATAGAGCTTCATAAAGAGCCATGCTGATATTTGTGCCATGGCTATTGTTGTAGAAGAGTTTGATTAATAGTTAACAGATATCCCAATTGCCATAATGTTCCAGTATATATGCTCTCATCATACCTTCCAACTGTTGAATGGTCCATTTAGCTTACCTATTAGTCTTGGATGATAAGTGTCTGAGACAAGGTTTGCTTCCGAAAGCTTTCAAAAATCTCCCAAAAATCTTAAGGTGAAATGTGAATCTTTATATGGGATTATAATAGAAGGAACACCCTATAGTCTCACCATTCCTTCTATATAAAGCTTGACTAATCTCTTAATAAATAACTTTGACTGGTAGAAGATGTGCAGACTTAGTTAATCTGTCTACTATAACCTTAATGGCGCCATATCCAGATGGTGTCTTTGGCAAACCTTCATAAAGTCCATAAAACAGTTTCCCTTTTCTATTGGGAATCTCCAAGGGTTGCAATGTAGCTTGGTGACTCCAAATATTCTATCTTTGCCTTTTGGAGTCAAGCACTTTGAGATCGTCCTTGCTACGTACCTTCTCTTCTTGCTAGAACATCTCCTTAATATCTCTATACATTTTTGTAACTCTTGGTGTACTGAAAATCACCATGCTGAACTTCATCCAGAATACTATGACGAACATCCCTTGCTATAGGTATGCACACTTGATCTTGATATTTCTATATACTATTTTCACCCTATGCAAATCCGTCCTACTTTCGACCTTGAGTTGAGGCTATGGTTGTCTGTAATTTTGGATCTTCTTGCTGGCTTGTAAAATCTCCTTCTTAATGTCACGTATGATCCTAATCTAATCCAAATATACACTTCCAGATCTTTCTTCCATCCCCAACTTAGTGTCACATATGAATGGTCTGACTTGCTTCTAAAGCATACTCTGAAGTCTTAGTGTCATGAGGAGGATTTTATCTTTGAGATAAAAGTAGAACCTTATATGCATGACGCTTACTTTTGAAGTAGTTAGTAACTATCGTGCTTAGCATTGTATTGAGCCTGATCAACTCAATGCCTTTTGCTTGGTGTGATAGGAAACTAATGGCTTCTGGTAGGCATTGTAGGACTAGCAATAGCAATGATGATAAGGATGCTTGAGGAGGAAGCCAAACGTTATGCATGATTTTTGAATATGACCTAGGCAATCAGGGAGCAAGCTATGGTTGCAAACTAGACGATGAGCACTATTGGGTGGTAAGCTCATTGAAAATAGTGAAAGGCCTACTGTTTGTAGCATCCCAAGGAGCAAGAAACCACCTTAATTCCTTAGAACCTAAACCTAGATAATGTTGAATGATGGATGAAGTAATGGAGAAGAATCTTTCAAGTGTCAAAGTGATTGGACTCGGAGAAGTGTGTTATGCTACCTAGGGGCTGATACTACGTCGATTTATAATGGATAGGTACTATAACGCTAGTCGAGGATGTGAATATTGAAATGAATTAGGATTTTGGTCAAGGATGCATTCTACAGGAAGTATTTTCCTTTTCGGAAGTGCTAAGGGAAATCCCTAAAGTTGCACAGAGGAAAACGACAATGCTAGAGTATAACACAAAGTTTAGGGACCTTTCCACAACTTAGTAGTGTAAGGTGAATGAAGAATTGGAAATGTGTTAAGTTTAAAGGAGGCTGAAAGGGGACCTCTTGGCAATGGTGGGATTAATGGAAGTTAGGACTTCACGCATTAGTGAACAAAAGTGCTCTAGTGGAAGAGTGCCACTGGAAGCTATCAATGGCTTGACAAAAGTTGGCACCACACGGCATAAGGTTGAAGCCTATTTTACTACCACAAAGGAGATTTTCCTTATAGGAACAGAAAAAGTAAGTAGCTAGATAAATCCTTTGACAACAAGGAATGCCTAGAATATGGAAAGAATCATGGCGATAAATCATGTTTAGCTTGGACAGGCATGGTGGTTATCAATGCAGGAAGCTAGGTCACGAGATTAGGAAATGTCCAATGGGACCACCTCTACCTAGTCCACAACAACGAGGACGTGTTTTGCTACGAATGCTTAAGATGCTACACTATCGAAGGGACCCATTCAAGAGGACGGATGTGGAAGGCCTAGTAGTCAAGGATACACGTTGTTGTTGCCTAGTGTAACGGAAGATAAATAAGAATTAGAATAAATGTCGATAGTCCAAGGATACTCTGACATATTTTTGGAAGATATGCCTGATTTCCCATACAAAGAAAGATATATTTTCTATTGAATTGATATAGAAACGGGTCCAATTTCAATAACTCCTTACCAGATGTTTCCTTTAGAATTAGCATAATTAAAGGAGCAGATTGATAAGATGTTAAGTAAACATTTCATTCGGTCAAGTACCTTACCATGGGAAGCTTCTGTGCTCTTAGTGAAAGAGAATAATGAAGGTATAGGGTTATACGTTGATTATAGGCAACTGGATGAGATGACGATCAAAAACCAGGATCTTCTTCCAAGGAATGATGATCTCATGGATCAATTAAAGGGAATGATAGTATTCTCAAGGATTCATTTGAGATTGAGATAGCTAGTGCCCCAATAATATTCACGGACTACATGAATAGAATCTTCCAATCTTTTCTCAACAAGTTCGTGATTATTTTATAGATGATATTTTCATCTATTCGAGGACAAAGGAAGGACACGAGTAGCATCTTAGAACGGTGATATAGATTCTTCATCCCAATCCATTCAAGTGTGAGTTCTGGCTATAGGAAGTAAGATTTCTAGGTCTTGTAGTATTCGGAAGGAATCACAACGAACCCAGCAAAGATTGAAATAGTACTAAAGTGGGAAAGATTAACCGCTACCATGGAAATTCTAAGTTTTGGGATTGGATGATTTCTACCAAAGGTGTATCAAGGGAATTCACCTAGATAGTCTTACCCTTAACAAAGCTGAACCAAAAAGTGTACCTTTCACAAGGACAGGAAAACATGATAGGAATTTGCAGGACCCAGTAGAAGTTAATCATTGCACCTATAATGGTCTTGTCAAACACACATGGTCCATTTGAAGTTTATTGAGTTGAATAAGGAAAAGGCTTGGGTGCTTTTTGGGAGATAGAAAGGTGGTGGCTTAGGCTTCAAGACAACTAAAGCTACATAAGGTGAACCACCCTCCACATAGTCTCAAGTTGAGGCGGAGTGTTTATTTTGAAAATCTAGAGATGCCGTCTATATGGAGTAAAGTATGAGGTGTTTTCTAAGTATAAGAATCCCAAGTATTTCTTAGATCAGGAAGATGAAAACATGAGGTAATGGAAAAAGGATGGAGTTCATTAAAGACTAAGGACTCAACTTGAACTACCGTCCAGGTGAAACAAATGTGATAACAGATGCCTTCTTCTGAAGGACCGATGATAGAGAATTTAGTCAGTTACTTTATTTTCTTTGGGTGAATGTTGAGTAGTACCCTACCTAGATTAGAGGGTTCTTGCGTGAACCAGGGTAAGGGTTTGACAGAGTTATATATGATGCTGCTTTGCCTCAGATAATACAATTATGTATTTTTGATAAATTATTTATGTTCAAATTTAACATCTTAGAGAGAAAGTGTTTTATGCTGTTAAGAAAAAAGCAGGCTCATATGTAATATATATATATATATACTCCTCAAAGGTCAAGTAAAGAAAACAAGTAACAACTGCTCATTATAAGGTTATGGCTTAAGCATAGCCTTATGGTGTGAAGGGTGTTACAACTGCCACCCAGCCGAGGCATGCGAGGCGTGTTCGACAGCCGAGAGGCGACCACATTGTGGAGGCCACGCCGTCCCTCGATTCCCATGCCTATCTCCGTTTCGTTGGGCTACATCCAAGGAGCTCCATTCAGTTGCGGGCTACATTTTCCATTCGAGGATCAGCGTTATCAGGAGGCGTGGAGGGTGAGTAGTGATAGTTGTAAGTCTTATCTTTTGGGGATTTATCATGTACTTGCCTTTATTTTCCTTTCCATTGATGTATTTTCAATTTCTATGTACTGCAAGCTCCCGCCTCTTATATGGGTAAGACTTTATGCTTTCCTTTGTCATTCATGGTTATGTGTTAAACTATTATGATTAATATTATGATGATTGTTCTCATGATTAAGGTGTCCTTAAATGCTTATGTTCTGGATGATTGATTTATTCTTCCGCTTCACATTTCATTTATGTTATACGTAAAGGCTCGCACTTTGTTTTACGTGTTTCATTTCAAAAAAAAAATTTATCTGTATTTTCCACTAAGTATTTTGTAAATGAATTTAAAGGGAAGTAATAACTAATAATTAATCTTGATACGTCCTAGGCATATTGGGTTAAATATTAGGGTGTTACACCATCAACCTACTCTTCTAGATTTATTTTCAAAGACACAAATGGATGATCAACACGTGTCACTTGGAGAACTAATCAAGAGCAATGGTCATAAAGGAAGACCTTTATAAATAGAAATGTTGTGCTCAAACAAACTAGAGATTGACGTTGTACAAGAGTGGAAACTCTGAAAATCCCTCCTCACATCCTATAAGGTTCATCACATCATGTAATCAGATTCCTTACTTGTAAAAGTCTTTTTTCTACATTCTTAATAGTTATATGTTCTTTCTAGGAAGAAATAATAGAAAGAAGTCATTCAAGTTATCCCAGGTTCTTCTTTGTAAATCTTAAGGAAACTTGAGTGTAAGTTAATTTGAGTGGCAACCTAAACACAAACCTTTGTATCCTCGATCCAATAGTAATCAGTGTGAGATAACTTGGAGAGGCTAGTCAAATACTACTCGGTTCAGCTTGGAGAGGCTGGTGAATAACTACTCAAGATTATGACAGGAAGTGTTGTTTACAGGGTTTAGGGTTTAGGGTTTAGGGTTTAGCTTGGAGAGGCTAGTATAAGACTACTCAAGGGTCAACTTGGAAAGGCTAGTGAATAACTACTCAGGTTGTGACGGGGGTTATCTATTGGTCACAAGTGAAAACTTGGGAAGGCTAATGTAAAGACTATCCTATTTTTTCTTTCTTAGGTTGAGAAAGATGTTTAGTGAAACCTCAACAAGTATTGAGTACTGGATGTAGGTTTGGCCGAACACT
Source organism: Dalbergia oliveri (assembly GCA_030441495.1). Classification (NCBI taxonomy): domain Eukaryota; kingdom Viridiplantae; phylum Streptophyta; class Magnoliopsida; order Fabales; family Fabaceae; genus Dalbergia; species Dalbergia oliveri. Next base: position 256,348 of record JAMLFY010000019.1, on the reverse strand, counting down.
ATAAAAATATCTATGTCAATATTTTCTCCTTAATCTCTTTTATTTTCACTACTTGTGTTATTATTCAATATCCATTGAAAAATCTTTTTGCTAATCCAAATTGATGTTATGCTTCAGAAAGCAACTTATTGATACATCTAACCTTGTTTTTCTGCACTTTAGGCTTAACGCTTGATAGGATTTTTATTTTAAGTTTCAGATATCAAAAAGAAGAAAAATGAAGCAAAGCATGATTCAACCCCCATCTCATGCACTTCCCACCTACAATTATTTTGTAGAGATTCTTAGTTGGTATTGGCATCACGGTTAGACCTTTTGATGAACAATAGATAGAGAATTTAATAAATCATTTTCTTTTCTTTTAATGAATTTTGAGTAGTATTCTACCTAGACTAGAGGGTTCCTACGTGAACTAAGGTAAGGGTTTGATATAGTTATGTATACTATTGATCTGTTATCGTATAATACAATTATGTTGTTTTGCTATTTTATTACGATGTACTATTTATGTTGAAATTTGGTGACACAAAGAGAAGACGGTTTATGTTTGTCACTAAACAGGCTCATATTTAATAATATATATACACCTCTAAGGTCAAGTAAAGTTAACAAGTAACAACTACTCACTATAAGGTTATGGTTTAAGCATAGCTTTATGATAGAAAAGGTGTTATGTAATGTCCTGATTTTTCCTCTTATGAAAAATGACTAAAATATCCCTGGTGTCATTTTTGCATGAGAATTGACGGCCAGTAGGCCATCCTCAAAGGGGTAATCTAATAGTAGAATGAGGCTATATGTGGTTTAGATGGCAATCTGTGAAAATCACAATCCCTGATTTTTTTTCCACGTGTAAAATGACCAACATGCCCTGAGATCATTTTCACCCAAATCGAGGATGGACAACCCTGGCTATCCTTAGGGGTTAGTTTGATATTTGAATGAGACTAGATGTGTTTTGGATGACAATAGATGTGAAAATCTCAATTCTTGGTTTTTACTTTGCGCAAAATTAGAAATGCCCTTGAAGTAATTAACGCTGGATTAAGTGACGAATGTAGCCAGTCATCACCCCAGAGTTAGATATGTTAATTTGAGGGATATCTGATGTTTGGGTGAGATGTAGGGAGTTTTGTGTAAAATTACCATTTTGCCCCTAGTTAGGGCTAATTAAGCTTAATTAAAGTAATTAAGGGAATATAGGCAATATTAGACTCTAATTAAAGATATTTTTTTTGTATGAATTAATTTGTAGTCAAAATAATTATTTGGTGTTAATTGAGACCCAATATTGGTTAGAGAAATTTAATCTCATTCCTAATCAAAGATTAGTGAGAAAAAGACAAAAGTGCTTTATAACACACAAAAGCAAAAGTAGGAGACAAGTGGTGCATTCTTCTCCTTCATTTCCTTAAGATTAGGGACATGTTGGTATTTGAATTTTGAATTAATCAAGCTTAGCCTAATTAATCATGCAAGATAACTCTCTAACCTTGTCATGAAATCCTTAAACACCTGATTACCAATTCCTAACCATTACCCTAATTAAACCTACCGTAATCCTAACCTTAACACTCATGAAACACAAAAATATCTCATCTAATCACCCTCAAAGGCAGCGGCCAAATAGCCCTTTTTTCTCTTCATATGTTATTTTTTTCAAACAATTTCACTCCTATACACTCTCATTCTTACCACCAACTTTTTCAGCTAAACTTGTTCACCAAGTTGTGTCAAAAAAATGCTCTCATTCTTTCTATCTTGAGCTTTCTTCTTCTTCCTCTTCTTCACCTTCAAAGAAACACCATTGTTACTCCATATCTAAGCTCCAAACTCAAACAAAACACACCACCACCATCGATCTTCCCTAAGACACATAAGCTTTCATCTCTATACAACAAACCAACAGAAAAATCTTTCCTCCTATTTCTCCTTGCTTTGGCCAAAACATACCCTTGCTCCAAGAGAAGATTTTTCTTCTTTTTCTTTACAATAGATCAAGCCTTTTCATTTTCAACCAAGAAGCACACTTGGTAGGGATTTTATGCTTGAGTTTTCTTTTCATGTCTACTCTTTTCTTTTGGTTTTGTTGTGATCAAGGCCATAGCTTGATGATGAGTGTTCTTGATGATGGTTGTGAGACCATAATGTCTATGACCTCTAAAGCTTTAAGGCTTGATCTTTGGTTTCAAAACAAAAAGGAGAGAGAAAGAATGCTCATTCGGTTTCTTTGTGTAACACCCTAATAATTAACCCAATAAGCCTAGGTCGTATCTGATTAATTACTAGACTTTACTCTTTGCTTCAGTTCCTTAATCATGCTTTGAAAATACTTAGTGAAATTACGAGCCATTTTTTTTAAACATAATTGAAAACATGAGCCGCGCATAACGTGAACGATATCGGGATAAAGCAGAAAACGACAGACATATCATGAAAAACACATCCTATTGGCTCCATCATATGACATCCATAATTACATTTCACATAGATATTTTGCCTACCAATAGAGTTAAGCTAGATGTAGGCAATCAAACAAAACATAAATAATATATGGATGGACAAACATCTATTAACGGCACCTATTTATAACACTTCAGAGATAGGAATAGATATTGGTTCACACTTAAGGTCTAGCAATACGTTCCTCAAGGATAATAAGCTGGTTCACAAGATCACATGCATCTACTAGGTGAGAGCATCAACGGAATCACGAACATCACCATCACTTTCTGAAGACGAGATGAAAGAAAGAAAGAGGGAATGAGAACCTTATAAAAGAATCTCGTAGGGTACTCACCTCATATGCATCGTGTCATCATCATCGTCCCCAGGAACCTCGGGTTTCATTATGAGAATGTGAGCATGCTAAGATTCATTTATTTAGTTCGGAAATATACTTTACCGAGGTCCGTTCATTTTAATCATGCGTCTTATAATGCATCATAAACTTAGCATGTCATGTTTATAATGAACTTTTCCTTTCATATATAATAACATAATTATGCATAAGACCACATCATATTCCTCATCATCATATCATAAATACTATGCATAGAAGAATATCATATTTCTCATCATTATCTCATAAATACTATGCATAGAAGAACATCATAATCACATAATACGTTACTTAGTTCCTTAGGTGACTTAAAGTTACTTTCATCATCATTTTCCTGGGCCACCCTATACTTCACCCTTTTGGGAGTAATCTAGGTTATGAGCTCATACCTTACTAGTCGTCACTAGCATATACTTATCCCTTTTGATAAGTTAAAATCCCAACTCTACCCTTTTGAGAGAACGGTTTAGGGGGCAAGAATCACCTTTTCACCACCTATAGTCTGATGGGTCCAAAGGATCATTTCCTCATAAGTTTAAGTCACCATTAAGTCTTTGCATGTTATATCATAATACAACTCTCAATTCATAATCATCAGGATGCATAAACATTCTCATTGTTTACAACAGCAACTATAACATGCAAACCATGAAGTTATTCAATGAAATCAAATACTTAATAAGCATCAAATTACTACATAGACTTATCATTTCAAACATCAAAGAGGCATCATCATAAATTCTCACCGAAAAGCTCCCTTAAACAACCGCAACTTTAGAATTAGGTAACCTTAATCATTATCTTACTTTCTTATGCATCTAAGGGATTCATTATCATTATTACCCTTAATTATAACCTTCAAGTACATTATTAAACCACATGGGACAACATAGGCAGTAGGTTATATTTAAGGCTTTACGTGCGCTAGAAGTTGCATCTTTAACCCTTTCTTGTTACCGGTTTTCCCTATGATGCTAAAATTAATTACTAAACCAATTATGAATCATTTTCACTTATCTAGACATAATAAAATCTGATTCTTATAGCTTTTAAGGGTTCTGGACAGAATGTATAAATTTCATTCTCTAGAGTCCTAGAAATCTTGCTTTTACGGTTTACTAGGAAGCTAGTTTTATCTCTAACATGCATAGAATTATTCCTTTAGCAATAAACCATAATTATCACAACTTCAAACATATTAAACCATCATCATACAGTAGTACTAAACTCAGATTAGTGGCCGAATCATGAACCTCATATAATTGCTTAAAGTCACATTTCAAGTACACATGTGATATTAGTTTACCGTAAAATATTTGGAAAACCTCAAAACTCCTTTAGAAACTAATTCTTTTTGCTAAACTTGAAAGAAATCATAGGACTTTAGGCCTTCCTTAATCATGAGGCCAATTTATACATTGAAAGAATGTTCATGATTAAAATTTTCACTTAAGATAAAAGGAGCAAGTCTTGAGCTTTAGAGATTTAGGTGATAACTAAAATCATAAACATAATATGCAAATCCCTTTTTTTATCTTTAAGATTTAAGGTGATGACTTGGAAATTAAACATGATATGCAAGACTTGAAATTTAAACATGATGCAAACTGAAGGCGGTAGTCCGCACTGGACCAGTGGAGGGAGAAGAGAATCTTAACAAAAGAAAAAGAAACCGAGCGACGTAATCCGCACTAGACCGGTGAAGAGAGAAGAGAATTCTTATTATATCTTATTAAGCTCCAAACTCAAGACTTCTTAAAGAATAAATTCTTTGACTCCAATAATCTTAAGGAAATTGAAAGTGAGCTTTAGAGTTCTTATTACCATGGTTCCAACTTTGCTTGTGATACTTGGGCAAGTCTTTGAGCTCTAGGATTCTTAGGTGATGACATAATAATAAACATGTCATGCGTTGATTCTTTTAGCCATTATAAAATAAAGTGAGAGCATAAAATAAATATGAGATGCAACCTTTTATTATCTTTAGAGATTAAGTGACAACTTGAAACATAAACATGAAATGCAAGCTTGGAAATTTAAACATGAGAATGCAAGTTCATTTATTCATTCTTGAGAATTTAGTGATGACATAGAAAGTAAACATGGTTATGCAAGGCATAAACTTAAACATGGATGCAAGTTCATTTTATTTCTTTACTAGAGCTCCTCCAAGACTTTTGAGAAATATAAATTCAACCCAATATATCTTAGCAAGACAAAGTGAAAAATACATCTTTCAAGTTCTAAACTCAAGATCTTTATTTTTACATCATAAAAATATCATTCTTTAAAGTTTTGCATCAAGTGGAATTTTCAAGCTTTAGAGGCCTAACTTGTGATGGATTTACAACCAACACTCAAGGTCCTCATCATCAAGCTATCATCATATTCCCATATAGGCCTTATGGCCGAAATGTTCAAAGGAAAAGAAAGAAGAAAACCGAATGGAAAAGCTAAAGAAAGTCCATGAAATCATCATTTTGAACCAAGAACAACACTTAGCAAAGCATAGAAATAAGCTTAAAGACAACTCCCTACCTAATTTTATTTGAAGGAAAGGAAAAGAACTTGGTTTCCTTGAGTGAAATGAAAGAAAATCTCTTTGAGAAATGGGAGAAGAAGTTTCAGCCAAGAGGAGGAAGAAAGAAAGCTTTTGGTGCTTCTAAAAACTAGAATTGTGTAAGTTATGAACTAAGGCCTCTAACACTCCTTCAAGCATGCCTATTTATAGAGATTTTGAGGCTCATAAATGGACAAAGGGAGGAGGAAAGTCTGACCAAATTTGAGGAGGAAACAAGGAAGAAAAATCATCTTGTTTGGTGGCTTAAAACATGGAATCATGTTTTCATGGTTCCTTGTTTTCATACCTTGGTTTTTGTGCATTCTTTGACAAATTTTCTGATGCATTATGGACCAAAATTTCATGCATTACAGCCCAAGGAGGATAAAATTTGTGTGTTCCATGTATTATGTAGGTGTAGGTAGGTATCTTTGCAAATTAGAGAATTTACAATTAAGGGCTTAGGTGAATTAGTAAGCAATTTGAGTGTTTTTAAGCAATTTTAAGTTCTAATCAATCTAAATAAATAATTTTGACTCTAGATTAATAATTAGAATCTAATAACTTTTAATTTGAGCCTAATATTGCTTATGTTTTGCTATACGAATCAAAAATCTCAAAATTCGTAAAACTCACAAAGACAGGGACAAAATGGTCATTTTACTTAAAAATTGCCCGAGACCACCCGAGCTTAACTAATGGTTAATCATAGCTTAAAAACATGTTTTAAAACATTTTAGTGAGGTTCGGGCTAGTCGGCATGCAATAAGAATTAAAACGCCGCGGGGCGTTTTGGTCATTTCGCACGTTGGAGCTCAAAATTAAGATTCTTCTCCTTTATTAACACACATAACACAAACAATCCCTTATTAACATCAAAACATCCCCTTGAGGATGGGTGGGGCCCACGATCCTCATTTTCTGAGTAAAATAACCTCAAGGGCATTTTGGTCATTTTACACGTACAGAAATTCGGGTTTGCAACTCTTGCACGAATTGCTCCTATCCTTTCTTCTAATGTTATATTCCTTTATTAAGGATTGTTCGGTCTCAAATTATATGAAAAATTACCTAGGGTAATTCGATAATTTCTAAACGACAGTAAAAATCGAGGCGTTACACTTTGTTGTTTTGAGCTTGATGGGGAGTCCAGAAATGAGGTTCTTTGAACCATCGGAATGAAGGACTCTAAAGCTTATTTTCATTTTGTTAAGATTAATGGGGTTGCAAGTGTCATTCTTTAAAGTCTAGAGTTTTTGAGCTCTAATAAGATATAAAAATGGACTTGCATTCATGTTTATGTTTCAAGTTTTGCATCTTCATGCTTATATTTCAATACCTTGCATATCATGCTTATGTTCCAAGTTGTCACCTTGTAATCTTAAAGACTTAAAAATGAACTTGCATTTTCATGTTTATATTCCAAGTTGTAACATCCTCCCAAGTACAACATCATCCTTAAGTCATAACATTGTACTTGAGAGTTGTTACTTATTAACTAGTGGACCTTTCTTAAATATCTATAACAAGTTCGATTATGTAATAACTAAGTCATAATTTTATTAAAATATATAACAAAGAAACCAAAACATCCATTTAATACAAAGTACAAAAAGAGAAGCTCTTCTATGAGCTTTAATACATATCTGTTCTCTATTACATTTACATACATATAACTACAACTAAGTAGAACAAATATAAGTTTTTGCCACTAAACTACTGCAATTCCTATTTAGTCTTTCTTGTAGCGGCTTCACTATTCTAAGGATCAAATTGGAGGCAACACGTGAACATAAACACATGGGGATGAGAATTCTAAAATTCCAGTAAGGTATCCCCAAGATACATAATAAAATCCATGTCATCGTCATCGTCCTAGCCACTTCGGTTTACTAGAAAAATGTGAGCATGCAATATATATCATGTAACCAGATTTTTGCCACACAAAAATGACTAAAATGCCCTTGAAGTCATTTTTACCCGGAAACTAAGGACGGCTGGCCTAGCCATCCTAAAGGGGTTAGTTTAATGATTGAAGGGGGATTAGATGTGTTGTGATTAATGTTAGAGGTGAAAACCTCAATTTCTGGTTCTCCCCAGCACGAAATTATCAAAATACCCTGAGGTAATTTAACGTGGATTGAGTGACAACTGGACTTGTCATCACCTGGGAGTTTGAAATGTTAATTTTAAAGGATGCATGATATCTGGAAAGGGCCGGGTGGTCCCGGGAATTTTTGTGTAAAATTACCATTTTGCCCCTAGTTAGTGCAAAATGAGTTTAATTAAGTGATTAAAGAAATATAGGCAATATTAAGCTCTAATTAAAGATAAATTAATTTTATTTATTATTCTTGAGTCCAAATAATTATTTGAGGTTAATTAGGGCCTAAGATTGCTTAGGAAAATTTAAATCCCATTCTTAATCAAAAGAGCTCATAAGACATAAAGGAAAAGTTAATGTGCAAATAGTGTTTTCTCTATCTTTTTCCCTAAAATTAAGGATCATGTTGGCTTTTGAAATTCAAACTAATTGAACTTAACTCCTCTAAATGTATATGACCACTCTTTAATCATGTCTTGAAGGTCCTAAACACATTATTACTAGCTCAAACACCTAATTACCAATTCCTAAACCTTTGCCTAATCAAATCTACCTCTAATTCATGTCCTAACGCACATGGAGATGAAAATTTTTTCCCCAAACAGCCATGAAGGCCATGGCTTCTCCCTATTTCACCCTCATTTTATTTTTCTTTCTAATACACTCATACAGAGAGAACTCACACTTTTACCATTTGCTTTTTTTTTTACATCTTGCTCACCAAGTTGTCAAAAAACTCTCCTTCTTTCTAACCCAAAACCTTCTTCTTCTTCCTCTTCCACCTTCAAGAAACCTCCATCCTCAACCTTCTCTTAACCTTAAACTATAACACCCTAATATTTAACCCAATACGCCTAGGATGCATTGAGATTAATTATTAGTTATTACTTTTTTAAATTCCTTTTATCAAAATACTTAGCAAAAAATATGGGTAAATTTTTTTTTTGAAAACCTATGTCAAAACTAGAGTCATGTGCGTCCTCCATGAGCACATTAAAAAAGCACGGAATTTAATTATACAAGTTAAGAGCAATAAAGAACATATTCATCCATAGAAGCAAATATCATAATATTAAATAACATAGTTGAATACATAAGAATTAGCAAGAGACGAGTCACATCCATAATGGGCTGAACTTCAGAATACATAAGTAACAGAAATAAATACATAAAAATAGAAAATACATGGGAAACATCAAAATACTAGATACCAACTACCGTGTCCCCTCCCTCAACCTATGAGTGCTCATCCAACGTCATCCCCATCCAAAGATGGCAGAAGGGAATCCTCACGATAGCTCAACACTCTGGGATCCTCCATCACGATCTCCTGGCGAGGCTCGTCCTCATCCTGGGAGGTACGTACCCAATGAATTGGGCAAGCTCCTGGGTGTGTGCAAGAAGAAAGGGGGACAGACGTGATTTCCTCGACGTGGGCGCACCTCTGGGTGTCGAGCTAGCCTTCGCTGCATCACTATGTCCTTGCTACCTCTCCGATGTCCATGGGGGCCGTAGGGGCAGATCCTCCAAATAGATGTGGGTGAGGAGTCCTTCAATGGGTCAGTCTCGAAACGCACGAGCGAGGAACATACTTGGGGTAGTCATGTACCGCCAAAGCCAAAGGTTAAGCACGATGAGTTTGCTCATCATGGGGTCGAGTCCTCTCGAAGATCATGTCGTCGCCATATGGTGAGGTAGGAGTGAAGCGAAAGCTGGAACTGGATGCGCGAACGGGCGTCCCATGTATGCAAAAATATGGACAGTACAATGACCCTCAAAATGATATGACTGATGATTCGGGTCAAAGTACACCTCCCAGATCGACGTGTCAATGAAGACCACGAATGTCGCCATTGAGATTTGAAGACGTAATGGGAAGAGAGAAATAGAGGGGTGAGAATCTTACTCAAGAATCTCGGAGGAATCCTCCTACCCTAATGTCATCATTTACATCCCAAGGACCTTGGGTTTATTATGAAAAGATTTAACATGCAAAGGTTTATTATGAGGTTTTATAAAAGTAATTATCCAAGATCCGTGTTTTCTTTTATAATGAATCTTAATATATGAATAGGATAGCAAAGCATGAATGCATGGCAATACCTTATGCAAGTAAAACCAATAAAACATGACATCAACAACTTATCATCATGGAAGTAGCATGTAACTTCTCATGAAAACCTTTCTCTTTCGTAAGTATGGAACTTCACGTCCTTTCTCTTTTCTTAAACTTGTGACATAAAGGTATCAAACCTAGTATCATCGCCACCCTAAACTAGGCTATGAGCTCATACCTCAACTAGTCGTCACTAGTTCTTACTTATCCTCTTGATAAGCGTAACATAATCACAAAAATCCCGACTCCCAAAGTACGGGTAAGGGGCCTAAGGATCACCCATCATGGGACTTTTTCCTTCTTTGAAACGCATCATCTGGTTAAGACTAGTGACTTTGTCCACTTTGGCAAACTACTGTCAATGCCCTCATGGTTTTACCTTCTCCTCACAGCAGGAAAAGTATGTCTCGGTCTGAAACGCATCAACTAGTTAAGACCAGTGACTTTGTCTGCTCGATATGGCTCGATATCCATACACCGCACGGGTTTACTTTCCCTCACTTTCAGGAGAAATGCGTCGGCATTTCACTTTTAAAATATTACTTTCAAAAACTTCTTTAAGTCTCTCAAATTTGACGGAAATTCAAGGCACAATGGCTGTACACTAAATTTCCTCAAATTTGAGTCATGCCACATAACTCATTTAACACATGCTTCCTCATTCAATATCTCAACTAAGCAAACCTTTAAAATCATATAAACATGTTCACTTATTTCATCATTATCTCGTATCCTTCTGCATCTAAATCATAACATACAACATTATCATAATAATCACGTTATAAGTTCACATATTCTCATACACATGCCATTAATACTTTCACATACTATCGATATATCATAACTATGTGTTCACTCGGTCATTTACTCTCAACATCTTCCCTATCTTATAGTATCTTATGTTTTGACCTTTATGGGTCTTAAACTTGTGTTCTAGTTATCCTAACACCCATAACAGATCTTCAATGCACCTAAAGGATCATTACTTGTAATTTGCTCTAATTTTTATGCTTACTAACACCTCCAAACAGCCTTGCACAGATTTGGTATGATGGTTATTAGTCGATTACAGGGTTCTATAATCTACGTCTTTAACCCTTTCTAAGTTCCGTCTTCATCTAAGGCTCTATATTCAATTCCTAAACCCATTATTAGGGATTCCTTCACATATCCACTAATTGTAAACCATTTTCCCTAAATTCAATTATGCTGAAACATAATTTATAATTCTTTGTGCTTAAGTGTTCTAGAATCCTCATTTTAAGTCCTTTTTAGTTACTTGTTCTTTCCTAACATTCCCAAATCGGTCCTTGCCTAACTCAAACACAATTTTACACATTTTAACTCCATAAAAAAGCATCAATACAGTGGCCAAATAGTCAAGGTAGAAACTGAATTGTATATCTCACATAATCACATGAATTCATGATTTAAGCACATATAAGTTGCTAGTTTTCTCTTGGAATAATTTTAGGAGCTCAAAACTCTTTTAGAAACTAATTTATCTCATTAAAATCATGCAAATATGAGTAAGGGCAGTAGCTAAATTATTTTGCCCATAGGGTAGATTTAAAACATAAATCATGTTCATAATATTCTCTATGTTCACCTATGCTTAGAAAAATTCCAAGACATAGGCTATTGACACTTGTGATTAGATGCAACTCGTACCAAGTCCATCATCATCATCACAAGGCCGAGATGACACTCATGGAATGCTTCCATTTTTCCTGTGATACTTGGGCAAGTCTTTGAGCTCTAGAATATTTAACTGATAACATAAACATAAACATGCTATGCACTTCATTTTATTCTTCATTATAAAATAAAGTGAGAGCATAAAATAAATATGAGATGCAACCTCCTTATTATCTTTAAAGATTAAGTGATAACTTGAAATATAAACATGGAGTGCAAGCTTGGAAATTTAAACATGAAAATGCAAGTTTATTTATTTATTCTTGAGAGCTTAGTGATGGCATCAAAAAGTAAACATGATATGCAAGGCATAAACTTAAACATGAATTCAACTTATTTTATCTTAACTAGTGTAACACCCTAAATCATTTAAAAATTAATTTGAGCTTTGTTATTCATAATTTCAGAAATCTAAAGTACAACGATGATGAGGGTGGCCCAATGGACCTGTTAAAAAAAAAAATTTTTTTTCTCGGGCTCAATGAATAGTAACCTTGCGGGCCCCGCAGCTTCCGGACAGCTAAACCTAGATTTGGGCCCAGAGGTGCCCGAAATTAGGAAAACATGGGAATGAGGTTAGGAATATCTGGGAATGATAATTTTATACTTAAAATTAATTTTCGGGTAATATGTTAATGGTACGGTGTTTACCCGTTCGGCAAAATTTCTGTGGTTCTTACAGAATGAAACTTGCAGAGCAAGTTGCCACCTAAGGAGGACAAGTGTGTGGCTTGAGATGTGCCACACAATTACACCTTTATGACTAACCAATAGGAATTGCACAAAATTACAATGATTATCTTCAAAGAAAACATTTTTGGACTTGAAAATTCTATGTATTTTGCCCTAAACTCAAAATATCAACATCTTATCATTTCCCTTCATCATAATTTCGGCCAGACCTCTCTAAGAACCATTCCTCCATTGTTCTTCCTCTCAAACTCCATTAACAAGCTTCAAGCTTGCAAAACCCTAGCTCAAAGTCACTAAAACCACAAATTCTCTTCACTAAACTTATTCTATTCATCATAACCTACAAATCTAACCGATTATAATTTGAATCCATCACTTTTTCCAACTTTGAGGGCACACAATCAGAGGTTAAAGGAAGGGTTTGATGTTGGTGGGGAAGCTTTGAAGTGAAGCAAAAGCATTCTAGAGCATCCTTTGGAGCATAGAGCTCAAGAGCTCTCAAAGTAGGGTTTTCTGCTGCCTTCCTTGTGAAATTTTTCAATTCTGTTTTGTCTTGCCCTAATTTGAAAATTTTGATGATATTGATGGTTAACATATTGATATTAATGTATGAATTTTTGTGTTGTGTTTGGATGGTTTTAAAATGGGTTTTCTCTCAAGTGAAATTGGAACTAGGTTGCTGGACTGATTTCTGTTCTGTAATCAGAATTTTTCACGAATTTTCTGGAAATTTTGTGGGTGGTTTCATGAACCATGAAAATTATATGTTGTAGTTAACCTCTTAGACTAAACACACGAATTTTCTTAGGGGTTAATTCTAAGGTTTGATGCCTCAAAAAAATTAGAAACCGAATTGGAACTGCTGCTGTCTGAATTGTTGAGACTGAAGTGACAAACTTGCCCGAATTTTTAATCATAGCAATTGATTGAGATAGCTCCTGAAATTTTTACACAAGACTAATAACATGTTGAAATATCTCTATGAATTTTCTTGTACTATGATTCCATCGAATTCTAGGGCTAAATATTTTGAGAACACAAGTCTGGACTATGAATTTGTGGCTTCTAACCACCAGATTTTCCTATTTTATTGAAGTGGTTATATAACTCTGTTTGCCCTGAAATTTTTACAGGTTGTCCTAGACACATTATAGTGTCATACAGAATTTTTGTGGCTCTTGGAATAGTTGTTTGATATGGCAATTAAATGTTGCACCCAGAACAATAACTCTGCCAAAGTGCTGGAATGTGAGAATGGCTGGAAATTTGTGATAGTTTGATATCTATTCCAAGTCTATGGTATATGAATGCATGATAGTGACTTTAAGGTTTGGTTTATGAGAAATGAATGAAAATCACTTGTGATTGATTGTTTATATGTGAATTTGATGATGGTACATGTTTTAAGTAGAGAAATGAAAGTCCCCTATATTATGTAAAGGGCAGAAAGGTCCCTTAAATGAGTAAAGGGCACGAGAAAAGTCCCCTTTTTTTTTGGGCACGGAAAGATCCTCTTTAATGGGCACGGGAAAGTCTCTTTTAATGGGCATGAAAAAGAAAAAGTCCCCTCCGATGTCCTGAGGGCACGTATATTTCAAAATGTAATACTATGCTATTGAGTAGTATTATGTGTGTATATTAAGTGATTGAATAATAAAAGCTACCCACTTCGGAAAGATAATTTTGAAACTTTAAAATGAATCTTTAGTTTACATTACATGATCATATTTTTCTAATAAACCGAAGTGGCTTGGGCGATGACGATGACATTTATGATTGTGTCTGGGGAGTTATCCTCCTGAGAATTGTGTAATTCTCACCCCTACGTTTTTGTGTTTCCGTGTCGCCTCCAGGTTGATCCAGAGGACTACGAGGTTGCTACACTAAAGGAATCGGATCGCAGTAGTTTAGTAGTTAGTGTTTTTATTATATTGTACTTAGTGGTGTGTATATGTTTGTAAACGAAGTAGGGAACATGTATGTATTCAAGCTCATAAAAGAGCTTCCTTTTGTATTTACTTATGAAATAAATAAATGTTTTGTGTATTTGTTGTATATATTTAGTAGAACCACGAATTAGTTACTACTCGACTCGATCAATATTGCTATAGATAACTAAGAAAGGTCCGCTAATTATAAGTAACAACTCCTAAGCATAATGTCATGACTTAAGGATGACGTTGTACTTGGGGGATGTTACATTATGGTATAAGAGTTCATCCTTGTAGGACCTTGAGGAATGGACTAACTATGCTTCCTTAGTAAATGTCATGCATTATAATTCTATATATGTGTATGACTCCTGATTTTGAATGTTGTGGATTGCTGCCACACTTAGCTTGGTATTGAGCCTGATCAACTCAATAATTCTTGTTTGGTGTGCAGGAATTGATGACTTCAAATCGGCAAACTAGGCGCGGGGAATAACACTGGAATGATGGACACCTTTCGTGAAATGGCAGCTGAGGAACAAGCAGTAGCCAATAGGATGATGGAAAGGTTGGATCGACATGCTGAAGGAAATCCAATTGGGAATCCTGAGGAGTAGGAGTGGACATGGAATACCAAAAGTTCGCTGAGTTTAGGAAAGCAAACCCTCCGCCATTTTAGGAGCTTTTAATCCAAACAAAGCGAAGAATGGATTAAAGCTATGAGAAGATTTTCTGGTTCTTCCATGTACGGAAATCCAGAAAGTGGCCTTTGCTACTTACATGATGGAAGCGATGCAGAGTTTTGGTGGGTTGGTACCAGGGGTTGTTCGAAGCTTCTCAAACTGAAGTCACTTGGGAGATCTTCAAGGAAGCTTTCTACCACAAGTACTTCCTGCTTCGAATGAGAAATGCAAAGGACTGGAATTCATGGCACTCAAACAAGGGTCCATGAGTATAGCAAGTCACAGCAAAGTTTGAAGAGCTCTGCAAATTTTCCACCATTCTGAGCGTAATCCGATGAAGCTTGGAAGTGCATGAAGTACGAAGGAGGGTTACGTGAAGATATTGAGGCGGCGTGTGAGTCTTTTGGAGAGGGATTATGCGACTCCTGTAAATAAGTGTAGGCGTGCAGAGGACTCCAACAAAAAGTTGGCAATCATCCAATCTGCTAAGAATACTTCTAACAAGAGGTTGGCACCTGAAGACCAAGATGATGAGGAGGCCCCCCCAAAGGAAGCCGTTTCAACCCAATCTATGGGGTAAACAACAACAACGGCTAATCACGAGCCAAGATTGTCCAAAATGTGGGAAGAACCATGGGGGTAGACCTTGCTTGGCTGGGCAGAACGTATGCTATCGTTGTGGAAAGCCAGGACACATAATGAGGGAGTGTCCCAGGAATCCAAAGCCAACTACAAAGTCGCAACAACAGAGTAGGTCTTCACCATAGGTGCTAAAGAGACGTCATCACCTAAGAATCCGACCTAAGGTAGAACGTTAGGATTCAATTATTGTCTTTTGTTTGCCTGTGTGTAGGTTGCTTGTTTGATTTATGAAAACTGTCCTTTGAAAATTGTTTTCAAATGAATTTTGAGGACAAAATTTTTTTTAAGGTGGGTGGTAATGTAACACCCGAAAATCATTTAAAAATTAATTTGAGCTTTGTTATTCATAATTTCAGAAATCTGACAGTACAACGATGATGAGGGTGGCCCAATGGACCTCTTAAAAAAAAAAAATTTTCGGGCCGATGAATAGTAACCTTGCGGGCCCGCAGGGAAGGCTGAAACCCTAGATTTGGGCCAGGAAATGCCCGAAATTAGGAAAACATGGGAATGAGGTTAGGAATATCTGGAATGATAATTTTATACTTAAAATTAATTTTCGGGTAATATCGGTTTAATGGGTACGGTGTTTACCCGTCGGCAAAATTTCAATGTAAGTTCTTACACGATTGAAACTTGCAGAGCAAGTTGCCACCTAAGGAGGACAAGTGTGTGGCTTGAGATGTGCCACACAATTACACCTTTATGACTAACCAATAGGAATTGCACAAAATTACAATGATTATCTTCAAAGAAAACATTTTTGGACTTGAAAATTCTATGTATTTTGCCCTAAACTCAAAATATCAACATCTTATCATTTCCCTTCATCATAATTTCGGCCAGACCTCTCTAAGAACCATTCCTCCATTGTTCTTCCTCTCAAACTCCATTAACAAGCTTCAAGCTTGCAAAACCCTAGCTCAAAGTCACTAAAACCACAAATTCTCTTCACTAAACTTATTCTATTCATCATAACCTACAAATCTAACCGATTATAATTTGAATCCATCACTTTTTCCAACTTTGAGGGCACACAATCAGAGGTTAAAGGAAGGGTTTGATGTTGGTGGGGAAGCTTTGAAGTGAAGCAAAAGCATTCTAGAGCATCCTTTGGAGCATAGAGCTCAAGAGCTCTCAAAGTAGGGTTTACTGCTGCCTTCCCTGTGAAATTTTTCAATTCTGTTTTGGCTTGCCTTAATTTCGAAAATTTTGATGATATTGATGGTTAACATATTGATATTAATGTATGAATTTTTGTGTTGTGTTTGGATGGTTTTAAAATGGGTTTTCTCTCAAGTGAAATTGGAACTAGGTTGCTGGACTGATTTCTGTTCTATAATCAGAATTTTTCACGAATTTTCTGGAAATTTTGTGGGTGGTTTCATGAACCATGAAAATTATATGTTGTAGTTACCTCTTAGACTAAACACACGAATTTTCTTAGGGGTTAATTCTAAGGTTTGATGCCTCAAAAAAATTAGAAACCGAATTGAACTCTGCTCTGAATTGTTGAGACTGAAGTGACAAACTTGCCCGAATTTTTAATCATAGCAATTGATTGAGATAGCTCCTGAAATTTTTACACAAGACTAATAACATGTTGAAATATCTCTTTGAATTTTCTTGTACTATGATTCCATCGAATTCTAGGGCTAAATATTTTGAGAACACAAGTCTGGACTATGAATTTGTGGCTTCTAACCACCAGATTTTCCTATTTTATTGAAGTGGTTATATAACTCTGTTTGCCCTGAAATTTTTACAAGTTGTCCTAGACACATTATAGTGTCATACAGAATTTTTGTGGCTCTTGGAATAGTTGTTTGATATGGCAATTAAATGTTGCACCCAGAACAATAACTTCTGCCAAAGTGCTGGAATGTGAGAATGACTGGAAATTTGTGATAGATTGATATCTATTCCAAGTCTATGGTATATGAATGCATGATAGTGACTTTAAGGTTTGGTTTATGAGAAATGAATGAAAATCACTTGTGATTGATTGTTTATATGTGAATTTGATGATGGTACATGTTTTAAGTAGAGAAATGAAAGTCCCTATATTATGTAAAGGGCACGAGAAAGGTCCCTTTAAATGAGTAAAAGGGCACGAGAAAGTCCCCTTTTTTTGACGGAAAAATCCTTTAATGGGCATGGGAAAGTCTCTTTTAATGGGCATGAAAAAGAAAAAGTCCCCTCGATGTCCTGAGGGCACGTATATTTCAAAATGTAATACTATGCTATTGAGTAGTATTATGTGTGTATATTAAGTGATTGAATAATAAAAGCTACCCACTTCGGAAAGATAATTTTGAAACTTTAAAATGAATCTTTAGTTTACATTACATGATCATATTTTTCTAATAAACCGAAGTGGCTGGGGCGATGACGATGACATTTATGATTGTGTATCTGGGGAGTTATCCTGAGAATTGTGTAATTCTCACCCCTACGTTTTTGTGTTTCGTGTCGCCTCAGGTTGATCAGAGGACTACGAGGTTGCTACACTAAAGGAATGGATCGCAGTAGTTTAGTAGTTAGTGTTTTTATTATATTGTACTTAGTGATGTGTATATGTTTGTAAACGAAGTAGGGAACATGTATGTATTCAAGCTCATAAAAGAGCTTCCTTTTGTATTTACTTATGAAATAAATAAATGTTTTGTGTATTTGTTGTATATATTTAGTAGAACCACGAATTAGTTACTACTCGACTCGATCAATATTGCTATAGATAACTAAGAAAGGTCCGCTAATTATAAGTAACAACTCCTAAGCATAATGTCATGACTTAAGAATGACGTTGTACTTGGGGGATGTTACAACTAGAGCTCATACAAGACTTTAGAGGAACGTCAATAGCCTTAACCCAACATGTATCTAACAATATAAAGTGAGCTTTAGAGTTCTTAGCACCAAGTCTTCAAAGAAGTCTTATGGTTTTAACATCATCATCAAGCTCAAGAAAATGAATAAAAAGATAAACATCAACACTTATCAACACAAACATAAAGAGAACTACTCATATTCTTTATTTTATTGCTCACAAGCTTCAATCTAGAGTAACTCTAGAACGTCGACCAACTTTAAGGTTGGCAAAGGTAAGCTTAGAGCTCTTTGAAAACATGTGATTAAGTTTCTTAAACAAAATCTTTAGTAAGCTACTTAACATTTTTATCAAACTTTGTACAAGTAAAGGAAATGAAAAGGAAACCATTGAGGAAGAAAGGAAATGAGAACTGAAATCTTGAGTAAGGAAAAGAAAAGGAAACCGAAATCATGTATGGTCCAAGACCAAGTTTTCAAGCTTTAGAGGTTTCTCACATGGTATCCATAAGACAATTATCTTGAAACCTCATTATCAAGCCAAAGTTTTTCTCATCAACAAGTCTCTAAGGCCTAAATGAAAAGGAGGATAGAAAGAGTTTTGAAAACTAAGAAAAAACTAAAACTTTTCTTAAAGAAAGTAAACAAAACTTTGAAAATAAACCCTTACCAAATGAAGTCTTGGATGAGATGAAAGAAAGCTTGGGTTTTTGATGAATTGAGAAGACAAAATCCTCTCTTTGATGGTGATGATGATTCGGCCAAAGAGGAAACACAAGGAAGGTGAATTTTTCTTGGAAGTGTGAGCTTGGGAGTGGAAAGGTTTAGTGTTTGAGAGGTGATTTGAGGTGGGCGAGTGGTGGTTCAAGGTTGTTTATGGTGTTTTGTGGTGGTGGGAAAGTTTCTTTGGTGATGGAGGAAGAAAACAAGATGAAGAGAATTTAAGAGGAAAAGGAGAGAATTGCAAGAAAGCTTTAACTTAGCAAAGGTTCTAAAGTGTAACCAAGTTCACTAAGGCATGGTATTTATAGAAAAAATGTAACAATGAGGTTGAAATAGGGAAGAAGGCCAATGGCTTCTCATGGCCTTTGGGGAGGAAAATATCTTCAAACATTAGTCATTCAAAGGCATGGTTGAAGGTATGGCCAAGTATAGTCCAAGGTATGGTTTGAGATATGGTTCTTTGAGTGAAACAAAATCAACATGTGACACAAATGGAAGGGTATGTATTCGGCCAGCATGTAGCCAAGAGGGAGCGAAATTGTTCATCTAATTGTGGTTTAATGATGTGTTTAGGGGTATCTTTGATTAAGGTTTTGATTAGGAGTTTGGAAGAAGGTGTTTAGGTGAGGTAATAGTCAATTAAGGTTGTCAAGACTTGATTTAGGGGTGGTCTTGCTAGATTAAAAAATTAAAAACTCTTTTCAAGTCAAATTAAATCATAGACACAATTCCTTGATTTAAGGAATTGGAGAAAGAATTTACTATTCAAGATTCCATGAGTAGGAATCTTGAATCTAAGAATGAAATTAGAGTTTAACTAAGCAATCTTAGGTTCTAAATAATCTTAATAAATTATTTTGACTCTAGATTGATTATCAAAATTAATTAATCTTCGATTAGAGCCTAATATTGCTTAGGTTTGGTTAATTGTATCATTAGGCTCTTACACTGTTCTAGGGCAAAACGTAATTTTACACTAAACCTCAGGACCTCCTAGGCCTGATTAACTATCATGATCCACTCATAAACATCATTCAAACTCCCTGGAAAAATTTTGGGCTCAAATGGCACATTTGCCGTGTAAAACGTTATAGGGGTATTTTGGTCATTTCAGCTGAAAATTTGGAAAATGAGATTTTCACCTCGGATATCAAACACTACAATCATAATCCCCTTCAAACATTAGTTGGCCCATTCGAATCCTGTTGGAGTGGCTCCTCAAATTAGGTAAAAATGACCTCAGGGGCATTTTGGTCATTTGTACTCACGGGAAAATTGGGCATTACAAACCACCACACGTCCACCACAAATCATCTCTAAGACACATAACCTTTCCATTCCATGACACAAAAACTCAAGAAAAATCCACCCACCTTGTGTTGCCTTGGCTCAGAAAAGACTTTTCTTCTCATTTCAACACACAAGATCAAGCTTCCTCATTTTCAACTAAGAAACAACCTTGGTAGGGATTTTGTTTTGAGTTCTTTCTCTTGTTTCTTTTTCATTTTCAGATTTGATGATGGATGAATGGCTATGTTTTTGCTCTTTTCTTTCCTTCCACTTCGGTTTTGAACTTTCCTTGCTTTCCTTCTCTTTTTAGTTTTATGGTTGTTGGATGGTTAAAAACCATGGCTTGATGATGAGAGATCTTGATGGTGGGGTTGATACCGCCATGTGATTGACCTTTAAAGCCCAAAGTCTTGTTTCTTTTTTTTGTAACACCCTAATTTTATAACCTAATTTTCTTTAGAAATTAATAGAGGATTTATTAATGCAAATATTAAGATTTCGCAGACGTAGCAATGATGAGAATGACTATATGTTTGAGCAAAAAAAAAATGTGAAAAGTATTTTGCAGGCCTCGCAGCCTCGCGAAACCCTAGGTTCGGGACCCAAAGGTTCCCAAAATTAGGAAAACATGAGAAATAAGGTTAGAAATAAGTGGAAATGAAAGTTTGATGCTTAGAATTTATTTTCGGGTAATATTGAATTAATTGGGTACGGCGTTTACCCATTCGGTGAAATTTTAATGTGCGATTCTAACACCGAAAGCTAGTTAATCCCTACAAATTAATGATGTTTATCCTTTTGATGGCCACATGAATGGCTAAGATTTCATCTTGAATGAAAGATCAAATCATAGCCATTGATATCAATTTCTTTTAACAATAATTAATTACATTTTGTAACCAACCAATAAGAAGCCACCTTATAAGATTAACATGAACCACCTAACCCCATAATTCTCCATCATAATTCTCGGCCAAACAAGAGGAGATCAGAGGACTCCATTGTCTCTTCACAATAAGCTTCAAACCTTAGATTTCAACCCCAAAAACCTTGTTGAAACCAAAATTCCCCTTAACCAAACTTGTTCTACACTTCAACTTCTATAAATATAACCGATTAGAATCTCCAAACTTCACTCTATTACCTCACTCATCACTGATTAGAGGAGGGTTTGAGTGAGTTTTAAGAGCTTTTGAACAAAGAACCTCCATCTTGGAGCAAAACTAGAAACTAGAACACATTAGCTTCCAAGGGTAGGGTTTTTGTTGCCTTTTCTTGTTGAATTTTTCTGTTTTGTTTTGGTTGCCCTAAGTCCAAAAATTATAGTTATATTGATGGATATTATGTTGATATTGATGTGTTAATTTTGGTAGTAGGTTTGGATGATGATAAGAATCACTTTACTCAAAAAGATGTTAAGTGATACTTGCTGGATTTTTGGGTCTCTTGGGCAGTGCATGGTCACGATTTTTCTGGGCATGTTGTGGTCATTTTCATGAGCTGAAAAATTTATATGTTCAAGTTAACATCTTGGAGTAGCTCCACGAATTTTCTTGGGTTCTGATTTTGAGTCAAACTGATTTAAAAATTCAGTAACCGAAATTGTAGAGATGCTCCTGTTTGAACTGAGGCTGTGAATTTGTATAATTTTATTAGCATACCAAATGATTGAATTATCCTTTGAAATTTTTACAGGAAGTGTATAACACATGGAACTATTACTGTAAATTTTATTGTGATTTATTTCAATCAGTTTATAGGGTTAAAAATTGTGAGAACCCTGGCCTATCTGTGAATTGATGGTCTCTAGCCACTAAATTTGTACAATTTCCTGATGGGGTTTGAGAGCTCCAGTAGTGTTGAAATTTTACAGGGCATCCTAGACACATTGAAGTGTCATGGAAAATTTTTATGGCCCTTGAACCAACCATTAGACAGGTACATTAAATATTGGTACTTAAATGATAAATCTACCCATGCTGAAAAGGTGAAAAAGCCTTAAATTAATGATGACATAGTATATAGTTCAAGTATCTAGTATATGAATGCATACTAATTGTTTTAAAAGTTTGTTTACAAGGCATGAATGAGACTCCAATGTAATTGAATGCCTACATGTATGGTAAGCATGCCTTTGAAAAAGAGAAAATAACATGATGCAATTATATGAGAAAAGAGAATGTATAAACTTCACTTGTGCATGTTCTAACATATGGGGAAAAGAGACAAGGCTTATCAGGTTAATTAGGGAAGGCCAAAGTAAGGACTTTCCTAGGAATTTTATGAGTCGATGGATGTATCGGCTAGGATAGAACTGTGTGTGATTAGAAATGGAAAAAAATGAAGTCCAATGATCATGAGTAGGAATGAGCTCATATCCTAGGTCTATTGTCCTTTTTGGAATTCTCTAATGTAGACACCTCTTGATGTGATATTAAGCCTCCCTTATGTTAGTAAAAAAAGAAAATGCATGAAATGGGATTCCATGGCTCCAAATAGCAATGCATAATTCATTATTGCGGTTGTATCTTGATTTCACATAATGTACATACTTTGGTAATGGTGCTTATAATTCTTGCATGAGTATTCTTATGTGCATTCATTGATGTTGATTTCTATATCGTATATGAGGGACTACCTCCTGAGAATTTTATAATATTCTCATCCCTATGTACATATATGTTGTATTGCATTCAGATGCCATCGGTGATTCTTCCTTGACTCGCCCCAGTGGCAGTGGCACTACGATCAGGACCTGGACTCCCTGTACATTGTGGCCTATTCCGATTCAGAGCCTACGTATTCTTCAGCCGTTCGTTCAGGATTCTGTATTTACCCCAGAGTTCGACCCGATTTTCCGTATGATTGTGTGCCTCTACACATGGCACATCCTGATGTTTTTGCCCACCAGCACCACCTGCCTCTCCAACAAATGACCCTTCATCATCATCCTCCTCAACTCGGACCCTGAGGCCCAGATGCCCAGGTGGAGGCAAGGCCATTGTGCCGATGGCCAATGGCTTCCTGTAGGACGATACGGATTCTCAGAGACTTTTGGCGTGTACATAGTAGTAGTGTGGTGTTAGGACTTTGCTACCTGCAGTTTGATGTACTATTAAATGTTTTAAGGTCCGTTTGTATCTATATGTTATTTTGTTGCCGGATACTTGAGCAGGCTAGGTCTTGAGGGCTAGTTCTATTGTTATGAGGTTTCTTACTAGCTTGGGGTCGTCTCGTTTGCTTTACTAATGTAGTGTAAACATGTAACTGAAACCTGATGTTCATATATGTATAAATGAGTTTCACAACCTATGTATCTAAATCTCTTTAGTACCTTATATGTCGACTAGTATAGTTTTTGAACTTAAGTAATACTCTGCTAATTTCTATGTCAATACTCGAGTAGCACATGGTAATTAGGAGGGTGTTACATTATGGTATCAGAGCAAACTATCCTATCAACCTGAGGATTGGACCGACTATGCTTCTGTAGTAATTGTCATGCATTATGATGCATATATGGATATATGTGTGTGTATGACATGGTTAGAAATGTTGTGGGTTCCTGCCACACTTGGATTGGTATTGAGCCTGATCAACTCAATATTTTGTTTGGTGTGACAGGAATCAATGACTTCAAATCGGCAAACTAGGAGCGAGCGGGAATGACGCGAATTGATGAATACTTTCGTAAGATGGCAACGGCAATGAGAGAACAAGCCATTGCTAACCGAATGATGGAAAGGCTAAACGCGATGAGGAGCAAAACCCAGCTGGTAACCCTGGAGGGAATGAAGGGATGCAGAATATCAGAAATTTGCTGAGTTTCGAAGGCAAACCCCCCGCCTTTTCGAGGAGCTTTTAACCCTTGTAAAGCGAAGAATGGATCAAGGCGATGGAAAAGATCTTCTCCATTCTCCTCAGAGATTTAAAAGGTGGCTTTTGCCACCTACATGCTAGAAGCGAGATGTGGAATTTTGGTGGGTTGGCACAGGGGATTATTTGAAGCTTCCAGACTAAAGTTACCTGGGATGTCTTCAAAGAGGCTTTCTACCATAAGTACTTCCCTGCTTCCTAAGGAACGCGAAGGAGTTAGAGTTCATGGCTCTTAAACAAGGACCTATGAGTGTAGCAGTATCCTGCTAAATTTGAAGAGCTTTGCAAGTTTTCTATGATTTACCAATGAGACCCTGACAAAGCTTGGAAGTGTATGAAATATGAAGGGGGTTTACGTGAAGACATAGAAGCATCTCTAAGCCTCATGGAGATCCAGAGACTATCCTACTTTGGTGAATAAGTGTCGGCGTGTGAGGAGTTGAACAAGAAGCTTGCCAACCTCAAGTATGCACAAAGCAATGCCAGGAAGGGATTAGCACCCAGGGTCCTCGATTCAAGCCTGACACCAGTCTAGGGAAGATTTCCATCTAACCACAACAACAACAATAGAGGAAGCGCTTCAATCCCCAGACGGACATAAGACGAGAGTGCCCTAAATGTGGGAAATATCACGGGAACGGCCTTCCTGGACAACACAAATTGTTTGCTTCGGCTGAAAGGGACACAAGATATTTGAGTGCCCCAACAAGAAAGTTCAGCAGCCCACTCCTAGGCCACAACAACAAGGGCGCATTTTCCTGTAAGTGCCAAGGAAGCTTCTCTCTACGTCTGATTCGAGGTAAGTGTGAAATAAATGGTAATATCCTAGATGTCCTGTATGATTCGGGTGCCACTCATTCTTTCATATCCCATGATTGTGTACAAAGGTTAAGATTATCTGTGTCTAAGTTACCTATGATCTTCTTGTATCCACCCACTGGTCCTATTAGGACTTGTTATGCATGCATGAATCTTCCTCTTCTTATAGACACTAAAGAATTTCCTGCCAACTTAGTTTGTCTCTCTTTATTGGTTTAGAAGTAATCTTAGGCATGGATTGGTTGGTACCCAATTATGTTCTTTTACATTGTCCAAATAGAACTACGTGTTTCTTCCCATGCTGCCTTCTATTCCTATGGTTCCCTTTTCCTTTTATTTAGACCTAGTGACACCTAACCCTAGTAAGGTGGACGTAGGAATATGTTCTCCTCTCTGCTAGTGAAACTGAAAGTAACCAAGAATTGAGCACGATTCCAGTGGTGAGGGAGTATCCAGATGTGTTCCCAGATGATATTCAGAGTTTCCACCTAAGAGGGAGATTGAATTCTCCATTGAATTGGTCCCAGGGACGGGTCCTATCTCAATTGCTCCTTCCAGGATGTCACCCTTAGAGTTGAAGGAATTAAAGGCACAGATTGAAGAACTGTTAGGGAAACATTTCATTAGACCAAGTGCCTCTCCATGGGGCCCCTGTTCTTCCTGGTAAAGAAAAAGGATGGGGGTATGAGGCTTTGCGTGGATTATAGGCAATTGAACAAAGCGACTATCAAGAACAAGTACCCTTTGCCAAGGATTGACGACCTTATGGACCAATTACGTGGGGCAACCGTTTTCTCAAAGATTGATCTTAGATCAGGTTATCATCAGATTCGAGTTTGAGACGAGGACATTCCCAAACTGCTTTTAGAACTCGATATGGACATTATGAGTATAGGGTGATGTCTTTTGGATTGACCAATGCTCTAGCAGTATTTATGGATTATATGAACCGAATCTTCCACCCCTACTTGGATAAATTTGTAGTTGTCTTTATAGACGATATACTTATCTATTCAAGGACCGAAGAAGAACATGCGGAGCATCTTCGGGACTGTGTTACAAATCCTAAGAGAAAGGAAGTTGTATGCTAAGTTGTCAAAATGTGAGTTCTAGATGGAAGAGGTTAGGTTTCTTGGCCATGTGGTATCACGAGGAGGAATCTCGTAGATAGCAAAGAAATGAGTACTTCATTGGGGACGACCAACCACGGTGATGAGATTCGGAGTTTCCTAGGGTTAGCTGGATACTATAGGCGATTTATCATGGGTTTTTCTCAAATAGCATTACCTTTGACTAAGTTAACAGGAAGAACGCTCAATTTAAGTGGACACCAGAGTGTGAAACTAGTTTCCAAGAGTTGAAGCAAAAGTTGACCATGGCTCCAGTATTAATATTACCCAATCCTCATGAACCCTTTGAGGTTTATTGTGATGCTTCTAATAAGGGTTTAGGGTGTGTGTTGATGAACCGAAATGTGGTTGCCTATGCCTCTCGCAGTTGAAACCCCATGAAGTAAACTACCCAACTCATGACCTTGAACTTGCAGTCGTGGTTTTTGCTCTAAAAATCTGGCGACACCATCTTTATGGTGTATAGTTCAATGTCTTCTCTGATCATAAAAGCTTAAAATACCTTTTGATCAGAGAGTTGAATATGAGGCAAAGAAGGTGGATGGAGTTCCTCAAGGATTACGAGTTCAGTCTAAACTACCACCCAGGCAAAGCAAATGTTGTGGCAGATGCCTTGAGGAAATCCCTGAGTGTAGCATGCATGATGATCAAGGAAACGGAGCTAGTGGGGAGCTTTAAGAGGCTTAGTGTGGGTATGTCGCGAACCTAAAGGGTGTGAGGTTAGGTCAGATACGAGTAACGAGTGAGTTCCAGGAACGAATTTTGGCTGCACAACCCGAAGATCAAGAGCTTCAAGAGATTTTAAAGCCTGTCCATACAAAGAAGTTGCCAGAATTTACTCAAGACCGCGAGGTATATGGAGGTATAAGGACGGGGTATGTGTACCTGCAAGTGGTAATCTTAGGGGAGATCTTAAAAGAGGCTCACGAGGCGAATTCACCATACACCCTGGGACTAGTAAAATGTATGCAGATCTTAAGAGTATGTTTTGGTGGCCCGGGATGAAGAGGAACATAATGGAGTTTGTCAGAAATGTCTAACTTGCCAGAAAGTTAAAATAGAACACCAAAAGCCGCTGGCACCTTGCACCCCTTAGAAATTTCGGAATGGAAGTGGGAAAGTATCTCCATGGACTTTGTAATGGGTTTACCAAGGACATCATCGGGCCATGATGCTATATGGGTTATAGTGGATAGATTGACCAAGTTTGCTCATTTCTTACCCATCAAGGCTGGTTATCCTTTGGATAAGTTAGCTTCTTTGTACATCCAAGAAATAGTGAGGCTACACGGTGTTCTTTCTTCAATAGTTTCTGATAGGATCCCGTTTTACTTCAAGATTCTGGGGAGCTTTCCAAAGGGCCTTTGGAACCAAACTTTGTTTAAGTACGGCTTATCACCCCCGGATGGATAGACGACGAACGCACCATACAGACTTTGGAGGATATGCTAAGAGCATGTGTGATTGAGCAAAGGGAGTTGGGACAAATTGCTTCCCTTGGTGGAGTTTGCTTATAATAATAGCCATCATGCCAGTATTGGCATGGCCCAGTATGAAGCTTTATATGGGAGGAAATGTCAATCTCCTTTGTGTTGGTACGATTCGGGGGAAGCAAGGTTTTTGGACTCGATCAGTTAATCAACGACGGGACAAATCCAGAAAATCAAGGATAAAATCCTCGCTGCAGAGTCGTCAAAAGAGCTATGCGGATAACGAAGAAAGCCTTTAGAATTTCAGAGGGAGAACATGTATTCCTGAAGGTTACACCTACTACGGGAGTAGGTAGAGCCCTAAGAGTAAAAAAGTTGTCACCTAGGTTCATAGGCCCTTTTCAAATCCTCGACGGATTGGGTCAGCTTATCAAATAGCCTTACCCCCACATCTATCCAATCTTCATGATGTCTTCCACGTATCTCAACTCAGAATGTATCATCCAGATCCAAACCATATCATTGAACCCGAATCCATACAGTTACGGGATGACTTGACGTTTCAAGCCCTCCCATTCAGATCGTGGATAGAGAAGTCAGAACAACTGAGAAATAAATCAGTGCAACTGGTAAAAGTGGCTTGGGGTAAGCGGGAGTGGAGAATATACATGGGAACTAGAGTCAAACATGAAGAAGACCACCGGAATTGTTTCTAGGTATGAAATTTTGAGGACAAAATTTTTATTAAGGTGGGTGGTAATGTAACACCCTAATTTTATAACCTAATTTTCTTTACAAATTAATAGAGGACTTGTTAATGCAAATATTAAGATTCTGATAGACGTAGCAATGATGAGAATGACTATATGTTCGAGCCAAAAAAAAAATGTGAATAGTATTTTGCGGGCCATAGGCAGGCAGACAGCTGAAACCCTAGGTTCAACAAGGTTCCCAAAATTAGGAAAACATGAGAAATAAGGTTAGAAATAAGTGGAAATGAAAGTTTGATGCTTAGAATTTATTTTCGGGTAATATTGAATTAATCAGGTACGGCGTTTACCGTTCGGTGAAATTTCGATGTGCGAATTCTAACACGAAAGCTAGTTAATCCCTACAAATTAATGATGTTTATCCTTTTGATGGCCACATGAATGGCTAAGATTTCATCTTGAATGAAAGATCAAATCTTAGCCATTGATATCAATTTATTTTAACAAGAATTAATTGCATTTTGTAACCAACCAATAAGAAGCCACCTTATAAGATTAACATGAACCACCTAACCCCATAATTCTCCATCATAATTCTCGGCCAAACAAGAGGAGATCAGAGGACTCCATTGTTCTCTTCACAAAAAGCTTCAAACCTTAGATTTCAACCCCAAAAACCTTGTTGAAACCAAAATTCCCCTTAACCAAACTTGTTCTACACTTCAACTTCTACAAATATAACCGATTAGAATCTCCAAACTTTACTCTATTACCTCACTTATCACTGATTAGAGGAGGGTTTGAGTGAGTTTTAAGAGCTTTGGAACAAAGAACCTCCATCTTGGAGCAAAACTAGAAACTAGAACACATTAGCTTCCAAGGGTAGGGTTTTTGTTGCCTTTTCTTGTTGGATTTTTCTGATTTGTTTTGCCTTGCCCTAAGTCCGAAAATTCTAGTTATATTGATGGATATTATGTTGATATTGATGTGTTAATTTTGGTAGTAGGTTTGGATGGTGATAAGAATCACTTTACTCAAAAGGATGTTAAGTGATACTTGCTGATTTTCGGGTATCAGGGCAGTGCATGGTCACGATTTTTCTAGGCATGTTGTGGTCATTTTCATGAGCTGAAAAATTTATATGTTCAATTAACATCTTGGAGTAGCTCCACAAATTTTCTTGGTTCTAATTTTGAGTCAAACTGCTTAGAAAAATCAGTAACCGAAATTGTAGAGATGCTGCCTGAACTATTGGAACTGAGGCTGTGAATTTGTATAATTTTATTAACATACCAAATGATTGAGTTATCCTTTGAAATTTTTACAGGAAGTGTATAACACATGGAACTATTACTGTAAATTTTATTGTGAGTTATTTCAATCAGTTTATAGGGTTAAAAATTGTGAGAACCCTGGCCTGATCTGTGAATTGGTGGTCTCTGGCCACTAAATTTGTACAATTTCCTGATGGGGTTTGAAAGCTCCAGTAGTGTTGAAATTTTTACAGGGCATCCTAGACACATTGAAGTGTCATGGAAAATTTTTATGGTCCTTGAACCAACCATTAGACAGGTACATTAAATATTGGTACTGAAATGATAAATCTGCCCATGTGCTGAAAAGGTGAAAAAGCCTTAAATTAATGATGACATAGTATATAGTTCAAGTATCTAGTATATGAATGCATACTAATTGTTTTAAAGGTTTGTTTACAAGGCATGAATGAGACTCCAATGTAATTGAATGCCTACATGTATGGTAAGCATGCCTTTGAAAAAGAAAATAACATGATGCAATTATATGAGAAAAGAGAATGTATAAACTTCACTTGTGCATGTTCTAACATATGGGGAAAAGAGACAAGGCTTATCAGGTTAATTAGGGAAGGCCAAAGTAAGGACTTTCCTAGGAATTTTATGAGTCGATGGATGTATCGGCTAGGGATAGAACTGTGTGTGATTCGGAAATGGAAAAAAATGAAGTTCGATGATCATGAGTAGGAATGAGCTCATATCCTAGCAGTCTATTGTCCTTTTTGGAACTGTCTAATGTAGACACCTCTTGATGTGATATTAAGCCTCCCTTGTGTTAGTAAAAAGAGAAAATGCACGAAATGGGATTCCATGGCTCCAAATAGCAATGCATAATTCATTATTGCGGTTGTATCTTGATTTCATATAATGTACATACTTTGGTAGTGGGGCTTATAATTCTTGCATGAGTATTCTTATGTGCATTCAGTTGATGTTGATTTCTATATCGTATATGAGGGACTCCTTCCTGAGAATTTTATAATATTCTCATCCCTATGTACATATATGTTGTATTGCATTCAGATGCCATCGGTGATTCTCTTCCTTGACTCGCCCCAGTGGTAGTGGCACTACGATCAACCTGGACTCCCTATGCGTTGTGGCCTATTCCCAGATCCAGGCCTACGTATTCTTCAGCCATTCGTTCAGTACTTCTGTATTTACCCTAGAGTTCGACCCGATTTTCCGTATGATGGTGTGCCTCTACACATGGCACATCCCAATGTTTTTGTAGCCCCACCAGCACCACCTGTGCCTTCTCAGCAGACGACCCTTCGTCATCATCCTCCTCAGAACTCGACCCCCGAAGGCCCAGACCCAGGTGGAGGCGAGGCCATCATGCCGATGGCCAATGGCTTCCTAGGACGATACGGGATTCTCAGAGACTTTTAGCGTGTACATAGTAGTAGTGTGGTGTTAGGACTTTGCTCCTGCAGTTTGATGTACTATTAAATGTTTTCAGGTCCGTTTGTATCTATATGTTATTTTGTCGGCCGGATGCTTGAGCAGGCTAGGTCTTAGACGAGGGCTAGTTCTATTGTTACGAGGTTTCTTACTAGCTTGGGGTCGTCTCGTTTGCTTTCCTGATGTAGTGTACACACTATAACTGAAACCTGATGTTCATATATGTATAAATGTGTTTCACAACCTATGTATCTAAATCTCTTTAGTACCTTATATGTCGACTAGTATAGTTTCTGAACGTAAGTAATACTCTGCTAATTTCTATGTCAATACTCGAGTAGCACATGGTAATTAGGAGGGTGTTACATTTTGGTTTTAAAGAATGAGATAAAGATGGAATACTTGTTGGTTCCTTTGAAATATTTTCTTTCTTTGATATTCAAGACCATAGCTTGATGATGAGGGTTGTTAATGATGTTTGTGAAATCATCATATATGTGACCTCTAAAGCTCAAGGTTTCATTTTCGGTTTCAAATAGTGTATGACAAGTAAAATGCTAGTTGGTTTTCTTTATTGGTTTTTCTTTGAGCTTAATGGTAAGTCTAAGAAATGAGGTTCTTAGAACCATGGTGTTGAGAGACTCTAATGTTCACTTCCATTTGTTAAGATTGATTAGGCTTGCAAGTATCATTCTTTAAAGTCTTGAAATGAGCTCTAGTAAGATATAAAAATGGACTTGTATCATGTTTATATTTCAAGCTCTTACATCTCATGTTTATGTTTCAATGCATTGCATATCATGTTTATTTTCAAGTCATCACCTTAAATCTTGAAGACTCAAGAAATGGACTTGCATTTCCATATTTAAATTTCAAGTCTTGCATTTCATGTTTATATTTCATGTTATCACCTAAACTTTAAAAACTTAAAAATAAACTTGCATTCCTATATTTATATTTCAAGTCTTGCACATCATATTTATATTTCCAAGCCATCACCTTATAATACAAAGACTAAAAATGAGATTGCATAGCATGTTTATGATTCTTGTTATCACCTAAATCTTTAGAGCTCAACGATTTGCCATTGTATCTTAAATGGGAATTTTGATCATGGCTATTTCTCTTGAATGTATTTCGGCCATGATATAATGTTGGTTTTGGAATGGATTTTATTTTATTTTAAGGTTCAAAACTTGTGTCTTGTAATTTTTTTTTTTTGGAAAGAATTGGAAACTCTAAAAGTATTAAAAATATGATTTTCATGGACAAAACCTTTTTAATGGAATCTTTATTTTTGCTACTGCCCTAAGGGTTATTATTTATCTTTTCAAAGGGGTAAATTGGTTTTAAGTGTTTTCATTGACTTAGAATAAATTTAGAGAAAACCTAGTAACTAGAAATGATTAATATTTCAATTTTCAATGCTTTTAGAAATTAAAATTATGGCTACTATTTTGATCTTTCTAAATATGTAACATGCTGTTTGGAATGGTTTAGATGTGTGAAAATTACTATTAATTGTTGTAAAAATCATTCTTGGCTCTTTAAGCAAAACTAGTAACTATAAATGTGTAAAATTGTAATTTTTGAAAGCTTCTAGAAATTTGAACTTTGGCTACTGCTTGAAATTATTTGATTATGTATGGTGCTATTTGGGATTGTCTAATTGTGTAGAATTTGCTAATAATTAGTGTAATAATTATTTTTAGCACTTGGGGAAAAACTAGTAACTAGAAAGGATTAAAAATGTGATTTCTAGAGCACTTAGGAATTGAAATTATGGATTCTGTTTCAGCATATATTAATTGTAACACCCTAACTCTTAACCTCATACGCTAAAGTCGCATTTCGGTTAGTTATCAGTTGTTACGCCTTTGTTTTAGATCTTGACTTACTTTTCTCTAAAATACGAATAATAAAATATGCTAAAATTTTTCTTTTCGAACTTAATACTTAAAATGTGAGCCACGTGTGCGTAAACATAGCGATTAATACACACATGATATATCAAACGTATACACATCATCAAAACATGTATGAGCAAGCCATAGTATAATCACAACATTAGTTATATTAACATGTCATAGTCACATCATAATGACGATGTCCTCTGAACATGAGGACATCTAAACACAACAAATAAGATGAACGTACACAAGCCCAATGCTAAACATTACTATAGCACTACTAGGCTAGTCTTCACACTTCCGTTGCCCTATGATGGATGGATGGCGTAGTTCCTATGCTTGTGCATCAAAGGTGGTCGCAAACATCCACATCATTCACGTCTAGAGACGATACGGAAGAAAGGAAAAAGGGATGAGAAACTTATGCAAGATTCTCAATAGGGCTCCCGAATTTAACACAAGTGTCATCGTCGTTGCCAGAGCCACTTTAGGTTTCATTATGAAAGAGGTGTACATGCATAGGTTCAATTTTAATTTCTCAAATCCTATTATCCGAAGTGGGTGTCTTTTAGCATGGTCTTAATGTCATGAATGCATCAGATATCTTATGTATGCATGACAATACCTAATAGAATGACAAAAGTAAATAACACATATCACTTAATCGAATGCACAAGTGAAATAGAAATGAAACATATGCATGTGCGTCTTTTACTTTATCATGATTGAACTCTCCAAGTTCCTTTCTTTTTACTTTTCCACCCTCATCATGGTCACCAAAATCCACCCAACGCCGGCCCAACAATTTTCTCATGGTCACCAAAACTCCAAACGCCTCTTGCCTAGGAATGAGCTCAATCCTAACTAGTCGTCACAAGATTTCATATGGGGCAAAAGAGGGGAATCTCATATCTTTCTTGGATCACCCCGTACAACCCTTAACTCAGGAAGTCATAAATGGGATCATTTCCACATTAGCATATTATGTATGGATGCAACATGAGCACGAAATCATAGAGTATTATCAAACAAGTCATAACAAGATGCAACATCACAACTTTATCATATACTTTACTCTTGATTTCTAACATATGTAATACTCATGGCATGCTAGGTAATATAAATCATGTCACATGCATTCCTAATAAGTAATCATGCAAGATTATAACTTCACATGAGCATCCATATCATAGATTCATTTCCTCATAAACAAAACACTCATTTTTGCACATATAGGGTCCTGGTAATCGATTACACATTCTTGGAAATGAATTACCAAAGTGAACTGGTTTGGAAAGGAAGGACAACAAGTAATGATTACATGAACTGGTAATCGATTCCTAAACCCGACTGGTTATGGGCATATAGAATAGCCTTGGTAATCGATTACATCATCTAGTAATCGATTTCCAAAACCAAAAACCCTTCGAAAAACCACTCTGGTAATCAATTACATAAGCGTAATCGATTACATAGCTTGGTAATCGATTACCAGAACCTCAGAAATTTGAGAAAATATGATTTTTGACACATTCCAAGTTATTTAAACACCTTGAGACCTCATAAAATATTTTTCCAACATTTTCTTGAAATCATAATCACATTTTACAAAATCAAAACCATCATTGTATCATGCTAAAACACCTCCACTTTTCATGGTTAAAATTTCCATTTGAAGGTACTTAGCACAAGTCTTTGAGCTCTAAGGTATTTAGATGATAACATAAACTTAAACATGCTATGCACTTCATTTTACTCTTCATTGTAAAGTAAAGTAAGAGCATACAAATAAATATGAGATGCAATTTCATTATTATCTTTAAAGATTAAGTGATGACTTGAAATATAAACATGAAATGCAAGCTTGGAAATCTAAACATGGTAATGCAAGTTCATTTACTTACTCTTGAGAGCTTAATGATGGCATCAAAGTAAACATGAGATGCAAGACATAAACTTAAACATGAATGCAACGTATTTTATCTTAACTAGAGCTCTTGCAAGACTTTTAGAGAAATATTAATAGCCTAACCCAACATGTATCTTGAACAAATAGAAAATGAGCTTTAGAGTTCTTAGCACCAAGTCTTCAAAGAAGTCTTTGGTTTGAACTTCATCATCAAGCTCAAGAAAGTGGACTAAAACAAGAATACCAACACTTTAACAAAACAACATAAATAAAACTACTCATTTTCTTTATTTTATTGCTCATGGGCTTCAATCTAGAGTAAACTCTTAAACGGCCGACCAACTTTAAGGTTGGCAAGAGTAAGCTTAGAGCTTTTTGAAAACATGTGTTTAAGTTTCTTAACAAAACCTTTAGTGAGCTACTTAACATTTTCATCAAACTTTGAACAACTAAAGGGAATGAAAGCCAAAATCATGTTTGGCCTAAGACCAAGTTTTCAAGCTTTAGAGTTTTCTTACATGGTAACCACAAGACCATTATCTTGGAAACTCATCAAGGCCTTAGTGGCCGAAAAGAAAGAAAGGAAGAAAAGAAACCAAAACATAAAAGCTTAGGCAAGATCATTCAAACATCTTTTTAGAACAAGAACAAGACTTAGTAGAGCAAGAAAATAACCTAGAGAACAACTCCCTACCAAGGTGAAAAGGAAAGCTTGTTTCTTGAAGATGAGAAGAAAATCTCCTTGGAACCTCAAGGATGAGATTTTGGCCAAGAGAGACAAGGAAGAGAGCTTGGTCCTTTGCTTGAAATGAGAAGATAAAAATCTTCTCTTGGTGCTTGATGATTTTTGGCCAAGAGCAAGAGAAAGGAAAGAGGAGAGGTTGTGTTTTAAAGGAATGAAGAAAAGAAAAGACTTCTTTGAGCTTTGAGAAGAAAAGCCTAGAGTTTGTAAAGAGTGTAAAAGATTGAATAAGCTTTCATGCAAACTTATTTATAGATGAAGTGAAGCTCATGGATGGCCTTTGAGGGGGAGGAAGTGGCCAGCCATTTGAGAGGAAAGAAGGGAAAATATCTCTTGGTCAAGGCATGGTCTTAGGCATGGTGTTGGGCATGGACAAGGCATGGGCAAGGTATGGTGGAAAGCATGGGCAAAGCATGGCTCTTTTGTGTGTAAAATAAATCAACATGTGAGGAAAATGGGGGAGGATTTCGGCCAACATAATCAGCCCAAGGGGGAGGAAATTGCTTCATCTAATTGTGGTTTAAAGGTGTGTTTAGGTGTGTCTTTGATTAGGCTTTTGATTAGGGGTTTGTAAGAAGGCGTTTAAGTGAGGTAATGGGTAATTAAGGCTATCAAGACATGATTTAGGAGTTGTTCTTGCTAGATTAATAAATCAAAACTCTTTTCAAACCAAATTAAATCATAGACACAATTCCTTAATTTAAGGAATTAGAGAAAACACTATTCAAGATTCTATGACTAGGAATCTTGAATCCAATAATGAAATTAGAGTTTAACTAAGAAATCTTAGGTTCTAATAATCCTTAATAAATTATTTTGACTCTAGATTAATTAACGAAATTAATTAATCTTCGATTAAGCCTAATATTGCTTAGGTTTCGCTAATCGCGCCATTAAGCTTAAAATGCCCAAGGCTAGGGGCAAAATGGTAATTTCTCACAAATACTGCCCGGGGCCATCCGGGCTTAACCAAGTTACTAAGCATAGCTTGAAAACATCATTTAAAACCCTTTGGTAAAGTTCGGGCTCAACCAACACGTAAAACGAGGTCAAAAAGCCGCAGGGGCGTTTTGGTAATTACGTGCGTCGAACTCAAAAATGAGATTCTTCTCTCTATTACCACACACAACACACATAATCCCC
>JAMLFY010000019.1:93351-219351 GCA_030441495.1 Dalbergia oliveri | reverse complement strand
TTAGAGTAGAGTGCTCCAGGAGACGTGGAGGGATCCGAGCCATACATTATTTTCAAATTTTGTATTTAATTTCAGTATTTGGACAGTTATGTATATGATTTCAATTTACAAGTAAGGATTTGAAATTGTAGAGTTTGATTAAAATTACATAGAAGCCAGAGATGAATTTGTGATTCAGGTCACATGTTAAATTTGATTTTCAGAGTATGATTAAGATATTTTCAGAGCTTCATATATTAAGTATTTTAGTTTTATGATTCTAGACATAAAGTTTTAAATAAACATTTAGATGAAGTTATGTTTTTAGAATGAAAAGTATGTTATTTTATGCATATAGAGAGACTTAGAGGTCACGAGGCTTACGTGGGATGAGATTCCTCACGTGCGAGTTCATGTTCCGTAGTCAGGTCATGACACTTGTGAAACTTCTCTTTAATTTTTATGAGATTTATCATTAAAATGCTAAACTCTTTATGAAATTTTTTAAAAGAAGCAACTAAACTGTCATGAGATTTTTCTACAAAATCTTAATAACTGTTAAATTTTTGATAAAATCTGCTGAACTTATGAGATTTATATTATCCAAACTTGTAAAACTCATTATGTGGTAATTCTTATAAATTTCGAGGAAAATAAACCAAGTTCCTTAGGTGAACTTCAAGCTTGTTCTTTTACGAATAAAAAAATCTCTTCATTTACTTAATAAATCTCTTATATCAATTCAATCAATCCCCAAGACTTTTATCTATTGCATCATTTTTCATCCATCAAGCTCATATATATATATGCATCTTGAAATAAATTTTAGATTTCACAACATAATTTCAAACATATATCAAGAGTTTATTTTAGCAAAAATAGCCAAACAATCACAAGTAATAGACATAGGATCTTTCTACTTTCTTTCCAAGCCTTTTGCTAAACTTTTCTCTACCTTTTTCTCCTCTAAATAAAGCTTTAAATCCATTTTCCAACACCCATATATATTGCTATTTGGACAAATTTAAAGGGCAAATAGAAGGTTTTGGCTTGAGTTTGATGCAGAGGAAATGTTCTTGAACTAGTTTAAGTGTTTACCTAAATGTGTCCTTTAAGAACTTAAAGGTTGCATGGAGTTTCAAGAAGAAAAACTTGAAGATGGTCAAGGAAGAAGAAGAGAACGTGAAGGCTGCAGGAAAGTCAAGAAAATGTGGTCTTTTTATTTTTTTGTTTATATAATAAAGCCTTACTTGGAGAAAGAAATTAGTATAACTATTTTGGTCAACTTGTCCTGTATCTATATTGGAAATGTCTATATTTATTTGTTTGTCCTGAGTAAATTATTGTAGATATGATAATATCCATTATTTAGACCGATTTTAGTGATTTAGTATACCGTTATTACCATTTCGATACCCGATTGACATAAAGAAACTTACCTATAAAAATATCTATTTAACATTATCCTTATTTTTATCTATGTCCTTATACCATTTATAGGGTCTTATTTATATCCCCAAGTACAATATTATTATATTGAATTTTTAATAATATTAAATTAATTTTCATTTTTTTAACAAAATCCTCATATTGTTATGATCATAACGTCTATCAAAATTTTCAAAATCCCTATAGATTATTAACATTTAATTATTTTATCACAAATAATATAAAAATGAGTCATTACACCAGATTGCCCTGATCTACAACAGGACTCAATCCACCTGCCACATGCTGCGAATTCCGAGCTTCTACAAGTTCTCCATAGATCAACTTCTTATGCAAAATTAGAGGGATTGCCTCCAGATTAGATTGGCTTGAAGCCACCAACATCGAGCAAGGCACCTAACTCTAAAGCCATGGAGAATTACTTACAAATTCTTCAGAACACGCAAAGAATTCTTCAAGACGTCAGGTGGAGGGTTCATGATGGTGTTCCTGGTTTCCAACACACCTCCTTTTTGCTAGCATCAAAAGTGAGAGAAGAAAAGGGAAGAAAATCTTGTGCTATGAAATCCAGAAGACACACTGAGGGAGTTAACTAATTTTTTTAGCATCTTTCTAGCATTTTTTTTTGCATTTGTGTTGATATTCTGAATAATCAGTTGTTCATAATTTTTTTTGCTCTAGTACATTTTGTTTTTAATTTTCTCTAGACATCTCTTTTGTAACGCCCTTGATTTTCCCGTGTACAATGACAATGCCCTTGAGGTCATTTTACCCAGAAATGAGGATCGCCAGCTCCTATCCTCAAAGGATGTTTTGATGTTAATAAGGGATTATATGTGTTGTGTGTGGTATAGAGAGAAGAATCTCATTTTTGAGTTTAACGCACGAAATTACCAAAACGCCCCTGTGGTCTGTCCGTTTACGGTCCTTGAGCCCCTTTACCAAAAGATTTTAAATGATGTTTATAAGTGGTTTTGATGTTTAGTAGGCCCAGAAGGTCCCGGGCAGTTTTAGTGTGAAATTACCATTTTGCCCCTAGAACGTGTCCAGTGAGCCTAATGACGCAATTAAGCAAACCTAAGCAATATTAGGCTCTAATCGAAGATTAATTTATTTCGATAATTAATCTAGAGTCAAAATAATTTATTAAGGTTAATTAGAACCTAAGATTGCTTAGATAAACTCTAATTGCATTCTTTAATTCAAGATTCCTAGTCATGAAATCTTGAATAGTGTTTCTCTCTCCAATTCCTTAAATTAAGGAATTGTGCCATACCTCATTTGACCAAAAGAATTATTTTAAATTGTTAATCTAGTGAGATTACCCTCCTAATCAAGTCTTGACAACCTTAATTAGCCAATTACCTTACCTAAACACTTTCTTACAAACTCCTAATCAAAAGCTTAATCAAAGAAACACCTAAACACATCCTTAAACCACAATTACATGAGCAAATCATCCTTTTTCCCCATTGGCTGAAATGTTGGCTGAATTCATGCTCTCCATTTGTGTCACATGTTGATTTTGTTTCACTCAAAGAACCATGCCTTAGGCCATACCTTGCCCATGCTTTCAACCATGCTTGCCATGCCTAAGCCCATGCCTTTGTAAGAGATATTTTCCTCCTCCTTTGGCCTTGAAAACCATCAGCCATTCCCTCCCCAAATCAGCCAACATGTCTTATTTTTCTATAAATACCAAGCCTTTGAAGACTTGGTTGCTCTTTGGATCATTTGCCAAGTTTAAGCATTCTTGCACTTTCTCTCATTTCCTCTCAAATTCCCTCAACTTGGCTGATTTCTTCCTTCAAGTTTCAAGAGGATTTTCCTTCTCCATTTCATCAAGAACTCAAGCTTTCTTTCATATCTCTCAAGACTTCTTTAGGTAGGGGTGTTGTTTAAAGTTTTTGCTTGTGTTCTTAAGAAAGTTCTAATTTTTCTCTTGGTTTCAAACTCTTTTTCCCTTCCTCTTCTTCTTTCGGCCAAGAGGCCTTTTCATAGAAAGAACATGAGCTTGATGATGAGGTTTCAAGATAATGACTTGTTGTTGTCATGTGAGAAACCTCTAAAGCTTGAAACAACTTGGTCTTGGACCATACATGCTTGAGTTTCCTTCTTATTCTTGGTTTTATCTTCAAGTTTTCTTCTCTTTCCTTTAAAGATTTTGGTTTCTTTTTCCTTTATTTGAACAAAGTTTGTTAAAGTTGTTAAGTAGATCACAAGGTTTTTGATAAAGAAAAGTAATCACATGTTTTCAAAGAGCTCTAAGCTTACCCTTGCCAACCTTAAAGTTGGTCGGCCGTTCTAAGAGTTTTACTCTAGATTGAAGCCCATGAGCAATAAAATAAAGAATATGACTTAGTCCTTGTAGTTTTGTTTAGACAAAGTGTTGAACTTTGTGTCCATTTCCTTAAGCTTGATGATGAAGTTCAAACCTTAAGACTTCTTTTGAAGTCTAGGTGCTAAGAACTCTAAAGCTTGCCTTATGATACATAATGGGTTGAGGTTTATGTTCCTCTAAAAGTCTTGTAAGAGCTCTAGTTAAGATAAAAATAAGTTGCATTCATGTTTAAATTTATGCCTTGCATCTCATGTTTATTTTGATGCCATCACTAATTTCACAAGAATAAATGAATGAACTTGCATTACCATATTTAAATTCCCAAGCTTGCATCTCATGTTTATATTTCAAATCATCACTTAATCCTTAAAGATAATAATGAAGTTGCATCTCATATTTATTTTATGCTCTCACTTTACTTTCTAATGAAGAGTAAAATAAAGTGCATAGCATGTTTAAGATTATGTTATCACCTAAATATTCTAGAGCTCAAAGACTTGCCCTATGTATCCTAAAAGGGAACTCTAGTAAAAAAGAAATGGATGAGTTTTAGTATGATTTCAATAATGGTTTGATTTTGTAAAATGCATGAATGATTTTAGGAAAATGTTGGAAAACCGTTTTATGTGGTCTCAAGGTGTTTAAATAGTTTGGAATGTGTTAAAAATCATGTTTTCTCAAATTCCTAGGTTCTGGTAATCGATTACCATCCATGTAATTGATTACCAAAGGAATCTTTTCGAAGAACTTTTGGTTCTTGGTAATCGATTACAGAGGCAATGTAATCGATTACACAGCTTCTTCATGCCCAGAACCTTCTGGAAACCTATAATCGATTACCTGAGAGTGTAATCGATTACCCTATGTTCTTTATTTTTCGAAAAATATTTAACCCAAGTAATCGATTACCATATATGTAATCGATTACCTTGTTTTGAAACCCAGAATAATTTTAGTTCCTGGTAATCGATTACAGGCACATGTAATCGATTACCAGAACACCTTTTTACTCCTAAAATTACCCCAAGAGAAGAACTAGCAATGTGCATTTCTAATATGAATTTATGTGATTATGTATGGATGAACATTTTTTTTTTGTTTTCTCTCATCCTTTGTGGCCACTGTATAACTTTCTGTTGAGGAGTTAGAATGCGTAATGTTATGTTTGAGTGAAGTAAGGAACGTTTTCGAAAGATTGAAAGACTAAACAAGTAGGAAGAAATTATAACTAGAATCTTACAATGTTTAGACACAAGGATAATAACTTCTATTCCAGCATAATTTGAGATTAAGGATAATGTTTCATAACTAGTGAATTGTGCCTAGGAGTTGAACATAGAATCTTAGGCAAAGACAGAACTTAGAAAAGAGTTTAAGGCATAGATTCAGAATCCCGTAGTTGAAGAAATGATCTTGATGAGTAATCTATATGATGTTGTTGGATGAATTAGGAAGCATAATGTTAGAAAGAATTTTAAGGAACGATTCCTAGAATATGATAAAGGTTTGCAATGGGTGAAAAGATTACTAGAACAAGAATTAAGACCCATAAGAGTCAAAGCATAAGATATCTTAAGATAAGGAGATGTGATGTAAGGAGATCGATGAGTAATGGTCGACGTATGTGAATGTTTTTAAATACCGTGAGTATGAGAATGTATGGATGTGTGGCATATTGCTATGATGATATGATACGCTATGTTTAAATGCATGAAAACATGAGGCATGAATAGAGGATATGTTATATGATGTATTACGATTGTTCGCTCATGTTGCATCCATACAAAATATGTTAAACATGCGAATCGTTCATGCGAATTCGCGTGATCTACGTTGAGGCGGGCATAGGAATCACGTCACCTAGAATGTAGAGGCGAAGCGGAAGCATGAAGACTAGCCTAGCTTTGCTAATACCTTGTTTTGCATTAGTTAAAAGATATTTGGTGTAATTGATAACCCAAGATGTGCTTATATTTATAAGGGCATCGTTGTTTTGTTATGATTATAATATGATATTACAAGTTGTGTTGCATTTATTCTATGGTTTATTTATGATTGTTTTGGTGATATATTCCTGTTGTTATGTTTC
This sequence comes from Dalbergia oliveri, assembly GCA_030441495.1. Classification (NCBI taxonomy): domain Eukaryota; kingdom Viridiplantae; phylum Streptophyta; class Magnoliopsida; order Fabales; family Fabaceae; genus Dalbergia; species Dalbergia oliveri. Next base: position 213,493 of record JAMLFY010000019.1, on the reverse strand, counting down.
TTGTTTAGTAATCGGTCCTTATGCGCATGCGGCTCGCATTTTAATTCTTAAGTTCAAAAAGAAAAATTTAGTCATATTTTTAGTACTCGTATTTTAAAGAAAACCAAGTCAAGTTCTGAAACGAAGACGTAACCGCTAATAACTAGCCGAATGCGACTTTAGCGTATTAGGTGAAAGTTAGGGTGTTACAGTGTTTGTTGTGCGTATCATGTTTATAGTCTTTGCTCTAATACGTTTTACATGGCACATATATAATCTGCATGCTTTGATAGATATATCTGGCTTATATATACTGATGCTAATGTATGCGTGCTCATATTATTGGCTCCATATTCTATTTGTATGATTAGCTCTTGAAACATATTGTGTCAAATGCTCTAATATATATATCTTTGGGCACACTAGGATGTAAGCCATATCATACATTTTTTTTACATCTCTTTTGTTTTCATAAACATATGCTCTAATACACAATATATGAAATTTCCTTTTCATATCACAAGCTCGAAAAATGATGATCTGATACATTTGGGATCAATCCCTTTAACTTCAAACCTCGTGTCTTTTATTGATAAACATTTGAAAGAAGGTTTCTATGTTCCTCAGAAACTTCTCTTGTGTGCAAAGTTTGTATGTCGCATTTTTTCACACACAAAATTGCATTACGTTTCAAAAATTAGTTTGGATAAAGAATGCTGAATGAGAAATCTATTTAAGAGTTAATATCACAAGTATTACTCATTTTTGTTCAAACATGTTTTTTTTTCAAAAAATTCATAATGACTAAAAATCAAGCTATTTTAATCAGAAAGCTTAAATGATCATATCTTTCTTTTCTTATTATAATACCCTCTAAAAGTACTCTGAATAACTTCAGAAACTTTAAGAGAAATAAAAATAGCTATTTGAGTCACTTAAGGCAATGAAACATTTCTAACACGTCTTAAGAAAAAGACTTAAAATCACATTGTAACACCCTAATATTTAACCTAATATGCCTAGGACGTATTCTAGTCAATTATTAGTTACTACTCTATTGTTCCAGTTCTTACTTTAACTGTTGAAAATACTTTAATGGAAATACGGGTAAATTTTTTTTTAACTTTAAAACAAAACGTGAGCCACATAAGGAACAACATTGGAAACGTGCGAAAAGAAAAGAGGTAAAGACAAGATATGAACATTCATAAAATACCACATCATAACACATGAGCATAAGAAATTCACCATATATGTATATATATCATCGGAGATCATCATCTCACTTTGCATACCCAGAAAATACATACAAGAGTCATTTCATGCCCACCAACATAGATTGGGCTCAAATATACAGTAATCCATAATAATCCATAAATAAGATACAACAAGCTAAAAGAACCTCTCCTTCTACTACTCCTCTAGGATGCGCTCAAGATGGAAAACCCCTAATAAACAAAAAGCAAAAGAAAGCTATCCTTTCAACTATATGTGCATGGGCACTCCAAGAGGTCTGATACGCTTGACTACTAACGTTCCTGAGAAGGAGGGAGATATCCAATCTCTAGGCCAGCTCATCAAGTGTGGAGAGACGAAGAGTAGGGCGAGCATGGGTGCCTTGGCAGGTCCTGTGTGACATCCTCCCGCTTTATGGATTGACTTCCACAAACTCGCAGGGGTTTTAAGCGCGCCTTGTCCTCACTCGCACGCTTTGGGAAAACTTCCCAGGAGGTCACCTATCTTACCCCAAGTCAAGAACGCTTAACTATGGAGTTCTTTCATGATGGGCTACCGAAAAGAAAGATGCATTTTTGTGGCATAAGTAGTACCAATCAATTCATATAAGCCTTCCTCAACTATATAGTCCCATACCTATAGAGACTTAGGATCCCTCTTATTCGGGCGTGTAATCGGTTCATTCATGTACCCCTCTGCTTGGAGGCAGGAGCCACTCCTTGTCGTGTCTCTCACGGGCAATCACCCCTTCGTCCCCAGGCATTACAGGGTGACTCCTCCGCTGCGGGTGAGCTCCTCTCATGGGCGTGATGGTAGCTTCCCGTTGCTACCAACCTCCATCCCCATAGGAACGGTGAGGGCAAAACCCTCAAAGTAGATCTGAGTGGGAGAATCCTCAAGGATCCAACTACGAATCAACACGGTGGTGACAACGGCACGTAACCTGGGATGTCTTGGACATTGAGGGGCAGGGAGTGCGGCGACCCCGCTCCCGTGGGGGCGGGGCGCTCGAAGATAAGGCCATCGGAGAACGGAGTAGAGGAGAGACCTGAAGCTGGAAACTGGGTATGCAAAGGGTCGCTCCACAAATACAAAAAGGCTGATAGCGCCCCACAAAGTGATATGTCTAGTGAGTAGCATCATGGTGCATCTCCTAGGTGAGAGCATCAATGATCACGAATGTCGCCATTGGCCTCTAAAGACGAGATGGAAAGAAGGAAGAAAGGATAAGATACTTATACAAGAATCTCAGTAGGGTTCACTCCTCCTAAAGTATGACATCATCTACGCCTTAGGAACCTCGTGTTTCATTATGAAATTAGTGGGCATATGCATAAGGTTTGTTTATTACTTTCAAATATTTTTAGCCGAGGCCCGTTCATTGTAGCATGTAAATGCATGAGTGCAGCATACTAATCCATGAATGCATGTCAATACCATAGGCAGGATATCATAGGATCACATAAAATGAGCATAACATAACAAGTGCAAATTATTCATTCTTTTGGTGACTTAAACTTCTTAGTCTCTTTTCCTTGGGGGCCACCCTAATACTCTCCCTTTTGAGAGTTCTAGGTTATGAGCTCATACCTAAACTAGTCGTCACTAGTCTATACTTATCCTATTGATAAGCTAAATTCCCGACTCCTAGAGTGCTGGTTAGGGAAAAGGAACACCTTTCATAACCATTAATTCCTGGAGTCTAAAGGGTCCTTTTTGGATCACCTCTCATAACCTTTAATTCGGGAGTCTAGATGATCATTTCCATATGTTTTATGTCACCTTAATATAGGCATGTCAAATGAGAGATGCAATATGGGCATGTAATCATGATTCATCATAAAGCATATCATGTTCGTATTTTCTTATGGATCATGCATCTTAACCAACCAATCATATACTTTTCATGCCACAATATCCTCATGTCGTTTACTCGCATAAACTTGCATCACATCTTATGCACATACTCAACAAACATAATATCATTCATCATCTAATGGCAGGAATATGCTCCTACCCAGGATATGCCGAAACTCAACGACCACCAGCTAATGCTTATGCAATACTCAATAGGTATATATATACATATTTCACACTAGGGAATCATTATCATAATACAACACATAAGCATATTGGATCAATAATTCATTCCATCTTACTTAGCGCACACATGTTTTCACATTTGGGATCCTGTAATCAATTACTAGAACCAAAAACTTGTTCGAAGTCAAAAGAGCATCCTGGTAATCGATTACATAAGCATGGTAATCGATTACTAGAATCAACATTTTATTGGGCACGAAGAACATCATGGTAATTGATTACATGAATGGTAATCGATTACCAAAGCCAAAACTGGTTCTGGATGAAGAACATCCTTGATAATCGATTACATGAGCTGGTAATCAATTACACAAGGCCAAAATCTTTCAAATGACCATCCTAGTAATCAATTACATGGGCATGGTAATCGATTATCAGAATCTCCAAAATTCGAAGAGATCAAAGTTTTAACACATTCTAAGTTATTCTTTCACCTCAAAACATCTTTCTAACATTCCTTTGAAATCATTTTCACATTTTTACAAATCAAAACCAACATTGTATCATGACTAAAACACATCCAATATCCATGATCAAGATTTCCATTTTTAAGACACAAGGGCAAGTCTTTGAGCTCTGGGATTTAAGTGATGACAAAATAGTAAACATGCTATGCAAACCTCTTATTAGATTTTTGTCATTATTAAGTGATAGCTTGAAACTTAAATATGGTATGCAAGACTTCCAAAGTAAATATGAGAATGCAAGTTCATTTTTAATCTTAAGAGTTTAGGTGATGGTTTAAAAATACACATGAAATGCAAAGCTAGAATTTAAACATGGAAATGCAAATTTATTTATTTAGCCCTTTTAAGGTGATGACTTGAAAATAAACATGATGTACAAGGCATTGAAATATAAACATGAGGTGAAGAGCTTGAAATATAAACATGATGCAAATCCAATTTTATATCTTGCTAGATCTCATTTCAAGACTTTAAAGAATCAAACTCTCAACCCCAATCAATCTTAACCAAAATGGAAATGAGCTTTAGAGTCTCTTGACACCATGGTTCCAAGAACCTTATTTAATCTAGACTCACCATCAAGCTCAAGAAACAATAAACAAGAAAACCCACCAACATTTTATTTAACAAGCCTCTTGAAACCAACATCAAGTTTTAGGCTTTAGAGGTTTCAAATGTGATGATTCCACAACTATCATCTAGAAGCCCTCATCATCAAGCCATGGCCTCAAACATCAAAGAAAACCAAAATAATATTTCAAGGAAACAACAAATATTCTTCATTCCTCATCTTCTCAAAACCAAAAATGAGACAAAATCTAGGTTTTAGAGGTCAAGCATATGGTGATAACAAACCCACCATCAAGATCCATCATCATCAAGCCATGGTTTTTCCAACATCTAACAACAAAATAAAATCGAAAATGGAAATAAAGACAAGGAAGATCCAAACCGAAAATAAAGAGAAGAACAACAACAACAAAAATATAATCTTTCCATCATCAATCAAATCCGAAAAGAAAAAGAGAAGAAAGATGAGAAGAAACTCAAGACAAATCCTTACCAAGTTGTTTTCTTTGGTTGAAAAGAGAAAGCTTGGATCTTGGAATGAGATGTTTGGGTATTTGTGAGTTGAGAAAGGTTGGAGATGGAGGTAGAGGAGGAGGAAGAGAGAACTTGTGTTGAGAGGATTGTAAGAGCTTTTTTTGGACACAACTCTTGGCCAAAAAAATGGGTGGTAAAAATGAGAGTGTTTGGGGTTGAAAAAAGTTAAATATGAGCGTGTGTGAGGGGAAAGGCCATGGCCTTCTTGGCCTTGTGAGGGGAAAATTTTGTGTTTCATTTGCATTAGAATGTGTAATTGGAGGTAGATTTGAGTTAGGGATTGGTAATTGGGTGTTTGGATTTGTAATCATGTGTTTAAGGCTTGCAAGACGCGATTAAGAGTTGTCTTTCATGTTTAGTTTGAATTAAACTTCATTAGTTTGAAATTCAAACTCCAACATGTTCCTTAATTTAAGGGATTGGAGAGAGAATTTACTATTGGTTTGATTTGACACAAAGTCTTTGATTTAAGAAGGGAATTTGAGTTCACTTAATCCGTCTTAAGCCTTTAATCACCTCAATTAATTATTTAGACTCCAAATTAATAGATAAAATTAATTTATATTTTATTAGAGCCTAATATTGCCCATATTTCCATAATCATTTAACTATGCCCGTTTGGCACCAAACAGGGGTAAAACTATAAATTCACGTAAGGACTTCTTGGGACCACCTGACTTTCCGATATCATAAAACATTATTTGTTATCATATTCAACTTTTGGTGATGGCCGAGTTCGTCCGTCACTTAATCTCGTGTTGAATTACCTCAGGGTAAACCGGTAATTTCACATACGGAAAAACTAGGAAAGATGAGATTTTCATCTCTAACACATGCATTACATATATAGTCCCTTCAAACATCAGCCTAACCCTTCCAGCAGAGCCGGCCATCCTCAATTTCCGAGAAACGACCTCGGGCATTTTGGTTATTTTTGCACTTAGGAAAAATCAGGGCATTACACACATCATACGATGTGTTGAAAGAAATTTGTTGTATCTATGCTCTATACCATGTTATGTTTCTCTAAATCTCTTTATGTTTCTTTTAAATATCTTCAAAAGATTTTCTTCTATTGTTTTGTCATCATAAAAAAGGGGGAGATTGTTAGCTCCAGAACCTTTCAAGAAAGCTTTAATGCAAAATGTTTTGAGTGATAACATAACCAATTTAAAGAAAATATTTTGAAGAATGACTAATGTTTTCGTTGAGTTTCTTGAAATAGCAAATAGGTTCTTCCATTTGCATAACATGTTTCTTGAAGCGAAAATAATTTCACTTTACATGTGCAAATATGATTTGTCTCGTTTAAAGAGATAGAAACTCAATGAAAGTGAAGATTATATCATGAAATGAACATATAAATGCTTAATGGACTAAAGAAAATCATCATATACAAGAAACCAAGGCACAAATCTTTATAATGTAGAATACAACTTCAGAAAGTACATTTCAAATGAATATTCCAAATCAACTTTGAAGCTAATGTGTTCTACAACATTCAATCATCATGATCGCAATCATCTCATCATCTACAAGCTCTAATTGAAGATTGAAAGATCATACATATATCAAGGAACTGATACTACACTTCAGAAAGTTCACTTCATAGTGAAACGGTGCACTCTACAAGAAAATGAGAGAAATTTAAAATTCAAATTTAAAAGTCAAATCCAGTTACAGCTTGCATGCCATTCTTCTGTCAACTTGGTCAACTACCCCAACTTCTAGAAGGAAGAGTTTAGAAAGTTAAAAATAGTTTTTGAAGGTGACCTCAAACTGTAACACCTGAAAATTATTTAAAAATTAATTTGAGTTTTATTAGTCATAATTTCAAAATTCGCAGTTTAGCAATGATGAGGATGGCTCAACGACTCTTCAAAAGAAAAAATTCATGCCATGGTGAATAGTAACCTTGTGGGCCCACGTGCTTGTAAGACAGCCAACCCCCGAGACTAGAAAATGCCCAGGACTAAAAGAGAGGGTTGAGGTTAGAAATAGTTAGAAAAGAGAATTTTATACCTGAATTTAATTTTCGGGCAATGTTCGATTACGCACGGTTTTACCCGTTTAAAATTCCGATGTGTGGTTTCTAACACCGAAAGATAATTTAATTCTTACAATTGGATAATGTCTTTCCTTTATATGCCAAGTGTAAGGCTAAGATTTAATCTTACTTTACAAGATTAAATCGTAGTCATTCATCATATTTTCTTTTTAAAGAATTAGACTTTATACTACATAATTCTTACAACCTAATTTAATTTCATTTAAAACCTACCAAACCTTATCCTTGAAGCATCATTCTCAGCAAAACATTGAACCAGCCACCTCCATTGTTGTTTCACGAAGAAACCATAAAAACTTGATCCAAAACCTTTGCCTATAGATGATAAAACCTCAAACTCTCTTCACAAAACTTGTTCTACATCTCAATCCCTACAAATCCAACCGATTAAAATCTCTATTCCTCACCAATCCTTACCTTGCTATCTCACCCCTCACTAATTTAGGAAGGATTTGAGGTTGATTTGGGAGCTTTGGAGTGGAAGGAATCAAGCTTGGATCACCTTGGAGCCAAGGATCCACTAAGTTACTAAAAGTAGGGTTTTCTTTGGCCTTTTCCCTCAAACTTTTTCTGAGAAGTTCTGATGATTTTAATTCGAAATTTCTTGTTATATTGGTTGTTATTATGTTGATATTGATGCGTTAATTTTTGTGGGGTGTTTGGATGAGGTTAGAAAATCATTTTTGTCAAAAGAAGTTTTGACTAGGCTGCTGGATTTTCAGTTTTGCTGCAAACAAGACAATTTCATGAATTTTTAGCCCTATTTGTGGTCATGTTTATGAACTAAAAAATATATATATGGAAGCTAACATCTTAAACTAACTACATGAATTTTCTTAGGCATTGGTTTTAAGGCATACTGCCTTAAAAAAATTGGACATTGAAATAGGACTGATGCTATCTTAATTGTTGAAACTAAAGCAATAAGATTATCCAATTTTATTACCATAGCAAATGATTGAACTACACTTTGAAATTTTTACAGGAAGTGGATAGTATGTTGAATTATCACTGTGAATTTTATTGTGAGTTGATTCAATCTTTTGCTGGGTTAAAAATTATGAGAACCTGGTTTAAGCTGTGAATAAGTGGTCTCTGACCACTAAATTTGTATAATTTTGTTAACATAGTTAGAAAACTCTTTTTGCTCTGAAATTTTTATGGAACCTTGTGGACACATTGAAGTGTCTTGGGTAATTTATATAGCCTCTGAATTGATTGTTTGATGAGCAAATAAATTCGTGCTACAATGGTGTGAAATCTGCCCAATTGCTGGAAATGAACCCAAGACTTGAATTGATAATATAATGGTAATTTGGTTTTAGTATGACATGAATACTTGATACTAACTATTTGGGCATGTGACCTGTGACATATAAATGCATGCTAGAGGAATTAAAGAGTGATTTATGAGGCATAATTGAAATTTCATTGTGAATGAATGTCTACATGTGCTTTATGCATGCACTGGGAAAAAGAAAAGAGAATGTATAAACTTCAATTGTGCATGTTCTGACATATGGACAAAATAGAAACAAGACTTAGGGTGAATAAGGGGAAGGCAAAAAGAGGAACTTCCCTAAAATATTTTTGAGGGGAGACGTATCGGCTAGGAATAGATCTATTTGTGATTCGGAAATGGAAAAAATGAACTCCAATGATCACGTATAGGAATGAGCTAGTCCTAACAAGGTCTATTTCCCTTGTATGGTGTGATCCACTGTAAATACCATTTGATATAAACTATCTATTACAAAGTTGTCCATTACAAATACCCGTTGGGTATAAAATAAGTCTTTCCTATGTCGATAAAAAGAGAAAATGCACTGATTTTATTTCTATGACCATAAGTGAAACCATGTCACGTTGAAATAAGTTCATTGCATGTACTATATGCATACTCATCTTATTTGAATTGGCTGCCTAGGATGATTTACTATTTGTTGAAACATTTTGATATATGTGCACTAAGTGGTTGATTATTAAAAGCTATCCACTTCGGATGGATGATTTTAGAACTTTAAAATGAATCTTTAATATGTATTGCATGATCACATTTTCATAATAAACCGAAGTGGTTGGGCCAATAATGATGACATTATGATTGTGTAATTGGGGTGTTCCCATGTCGCCTCCAGGTTGATCCAGAGAATCGATGCGGCAGCTACATGAAAGAATGCGGATTGTAGGAGTTTAGTAGTTAATATTTTTACTTTACTTACTTAGTTGGAGTAAATGTATATAAATGTAATAGGCGACATATATGTATTAAAGCTCATAGAAGAGCTTCCTTTTATACTTAGCTATGTATTCAATAAATGTTGTGTTTCTTTGTAATATGTTTTAATAGAATTAAGCTTAGTTATTACACACGTTAATCGAGATTGTTATAGATATTTAAGAAAGGTCTGCTAATTAATAAGTAACGACTTTGAGTACTATGTCATGGCTTAAGGATGAGGTTGTTCTTAGGAGGATGTTACAAAAACCTCTATCTCACAACCTTTCCTGGAACAACTCTAACAAAACGAGCTACTCCTCTAAACGCTTTTCCAAGACACAAGTAGTTAATCAACATGTGTCACTTAGATAGCTAATTAAAGGCAACGATCATAAATGAAGACCATCTATAAATAGAGATGTTGTGCTTTCAAAGAATAAGAACGGACATTGCACAAGTGTTGAAAACCTGAAAATTTCTCTTCATCTCTTGTAAAGTTCATTACATTTTGTAATCAGTTTCCTTGTTTGTAAAAATCTTCTTTCTATGCTCTTAGTAGATCATACGTTCTTCCCAAGAAAAATCATAAAAAGAAGACATCCAAGCTTTTCCCAAGTCTGTTATTGTATATCTACAGAAACTTGACTGGAGGTTAGTTTGAGTGACAAACCCAAACACAAACCTTTGTATCCTCAACCCAATAGTGATCAGTGTGAGTTAGCTTGAAGAGACTAGTCAAAGACTACTTGCAAGATGACAGGAGAAGTGAACTCCTGATCATGGTTTAGCTTGGAAAGGCCGGTCAAAAACTACTCAGGTTTAGCTTGGAAAGGCTGGTTAAAGACTACTCAGGTTGTGATAGTAGAGTGCACTTGCTTGGTCACCTATTCAGCTTGAAGAGGCTGATGAAAAACTACTTAGTTTGTGACAGTAGAGTTAACTCCTGGTGATAGGTAAGAGCTTGGGAAGACTACCTAAAGACTATCTATTTCTTTCTCAAGTTGAGAAAGGTTTTAGTGGAACTCAATGGTTGTTGAGGACTGGATGTAGATAGGTTGGCCAAACCAATATAAAAATATTTGTACAGTATTCTCTTCTCCTTTTACTTCTTTATATTCACTGCTTCTGTGTATATCAAACTATGTTCCTGAATAACTATCTTTTTACGCATTTTATTTTTTTTGTGATTTCAGAAAGTAACTTTCTAAAATAACTAATGTTGTTTTCCCTGGACTTCAAGCTCTTAGCTTGATGGGTTTTTTTTTTTAAGTTTTTCAGTAGCTAAAAAGGAAAGAAAAAGCGAAGCACGATTTAACCCCTTCTCGTGCGCTTTTCTACCTATAGATCTTTGGTTTCAAAAAAGAAGAGAGAAAGAATTATTATTGGTTTTCTTTGGTTATTTTTGTGCTTGATGGTGAGTCCAAAAGAATGAGGTTCTTAGAACCATGAAGTTGAGAGACTTTAAAGCTCACTTTTATTTTGTTAAGATTAATGGGGTTGAAAGTTTCACTCTTTAAAGTCTTGAGTTTTTGAGCTCTAATGATATATAAAAATGAACTTGCATTCATGTTTATGTTTTCAAGTTTTTCATTTCATGTTTATGTTTTATGCCTTGAATATCATGTTTATATTCCAAGAATATTACCTTGTATTCTTAAAGGCTTAAAAATGGACTTATATTTCATACTTATATTTCAAGCCTTGCACATCATGTTTATATTTCCAAGTCATCACCTTATATTATTAAAGACTTAAAATAAGCTTGCATGACATATTTATAATTCTAGTTATCACCTATGTCTCTAAAGCTCAAGACTTTGCCCCTTTTGCCTTAAATGGAAATTTTGATCATGGACACACACACACTTATATATATATATATATATATATATATATATATATATATATATATATATATATATATATATATATATATATATATATATATATATTGGCCAAGTAAGGATATTGGGATTGAAGTTGGTCTTATTTTATTTTAAAACTTGAATAGTGTCTAGAGTGTACAAATTTTTTTTGAAAGAGTTAGAAACTCAAAAAGAGCAAAAATGTGATTTTTTAAGTAAATAAAACCTTGTTAATGAAATTATAAGTTTTGCCACTGTTTTAATGTTAATATTTAATTTCTCAAAGGGATAAAATGATTTCATGTGTTTTAAATGTCTTAGAATAGTATTTAGGAAAAACTTGTAACTAGAAAGGGTTAAAAATGAAATTTCCAAAGCTTTTTGTAATTTTAATTTTTGACACTTTGTCACTATATAGTACGTTTAGCAATGTTTGGCATGATTCACGTGATTAAAAAATATTAATAATTGTTGTAAAATTAATTTTTAGCATATTAAGAAAAACTAATAACTAGAAAGGGATAAAAATATAATTTTCAAAGCTTTTTGTATTCTCAATTTTGCCACTGCCTTACTGTCGAGGACTATTTGGTACTATTTACATAATTAAAAAATATTAATAATTGTTGTAAAAATTATTTTTGGCATCCTAGGTGCTTAAAAGAATAATTACAAGTGTTAGATCAGGTAGTTTTGCAAAATGCAAAAAGTTATACCTTGAAATTCTCAAAATGGGAATTTTGGCCAAATGAGTTTAATTAGAGTTAATAATGATTTTGAATGTGTCCATGTATTCAAAATATCATTTATGATGTTAAGAATGATTTTTAGAAGTGTTGACACTTACTAAGTGTCATAAACTGTAACTTTGCACTTTGACTTCTAAAATCTAACAAGATTTGGCCAATTGCCCAAAATGGTTTTTATGATGAATTTAAATGATTTCTAAGTGGTATGAGTCTCTTAAAAGTTTAAATAAATTTTGATGATCATTAGTTTGAGAAAATGTGTTGAATGAAAAATTTACACTTTGACCCACAAACATTTGGAAATTACAGTTTTGACCCTTTGGGGCTAATGTATAATTATCAATAACTTGATGATATTAATGTGAATGATATGTTATGAGAGCTATGTTCATATGAATTGTTTCGAAATTATATGACTTGAAGTGATTATGCAAAATTATGAATTGGTGACTATGCATGCTAGATTCTTTAATTATGCAAGTGATGATTACTATCTATATTGTACATATATCCTGTTGAGCATAATATATGCATTAGCTGAATCTGGTCCTTGATTTTCAGCATACTGGGTAGGAGCATGTTTACCTTTCAATGAGATATTGATGATAACATGCTTATGGATATATGCAAAATGAGAGGCATGCTTATGTGATTAATGATATGATGATTTGTGGCATGTTGTGATTATGAATGATTAATTGAGATGCATGCTTAATATGTTATATGATAAGAAGCAAATTTGGAGAAACTCCATTCCCAGCGTTATGTTGTTTGATTTCCACCAAATTTGTAGACTTAGAAAAAAAATTATGAAAATGACATGCTAAGATTAAAGATGACATAAAACACATGAAAATGATCATTTAGACTCCAAGAATTAATGGTTATGGAAAGTGATCCAAGGAGATGATCCTTTGGACTCCAGGAATTAATGGTTATGAAAGGTGATCCTATGCCCCCTATCTCGCACTCTGGAGTCAGGAATTAGCTTATCAAAAGGATAAGTGTGGACTAATGATGACTAGTTAGATGTGAGCTCATAGCCTAGAACTCTCAAGATGAGAGAGTATTAGGGTGGCTCCTTGGAAAAGGATAAGAAGGTTAAGTCACCTAAGAGAATAAGAAAGAAAGGTTATGTTATGATGTTTCGTGTTCCTTATGCTATGTTAGCCCATTATGATTCTTGTGATGTGTTGCATAAGGCATTGACATGCATCCATAATGTGGTATGATGCATTCATGACATTAAGACTCATACTAAAAGATACAGACTTCGGCTAATGGCTTTTAAACTTAAATAAATGAACCTTGCTATGCCCACTATTTTCATAATGAAACCTGAGGTTTGAAGACAAAGATAATGACATATGTTTAGAGGCAAAGGCCCTACTAAGATTTTTGTTTAGGTCTCTCATTCCCTTGCTTTTCCTTTTCCCATCTCGTTTTTAGAGGTTCATGGAGACATTCGTGATTTATGTTGATGCCCCCACATGGGAGATGCACTACAACTCGGGCATCTGATGATATCATTTCGTGGGTCATTGTGACGTTCATTTGTTTGTCTTCTTGGACTATCCTTTCATACACCCTGTTACTAGTTTTTGGTTTTCTACGCCACCCCTTCACTAACGACTTCCCTTTTGAGCATGCACCCATACGCATAGAGGGGTTTTCCCACACTCTCCCTTTTGCATCTATTGTGAGGGACTTTCAGAGATGTGCCCCGATCGCCACCTTGCCCTTTCCGCCTGGTCATACCGTCTGAGGATTCACCTACCCAGCATTCCTCCTGGCAATTCTATACCTACGGTTCCCATAGAGGTGGGGAGTGGTAGCGATGGGAAGGCTACGGTTACTGAGCCTCAGAAGAGTCGAGCACGTTCATAGGGGAGCTACACGTCCTCGTCAGGTTCCCACGTCCTACCCTGTTGGCCGCCTTGCTATGCCTAATGAACTTGCTCGAGTGATCGATTACCTTCTTCCTTTTGGGAGCAATGTTTTGTAATACCCAGTGTACACGTGTCAGGAGACATGTTCCGCTCAAGCCTTAGGGTCCAGAGACCCACCGCGGTTCTGAACTTCACTAAATCTAGACCCTACACCTCCTTTGAGAGTTATATGTTAGAGTCGCATCTTGGGATCAAAAGTCCAGGTAATTGTTCCTAGAGAGAAAATCAGAGTGATTTTTAATGAATTTTATGAAACCCTTAAACATTTCATTTTTAGCCCACAAGTTTAGAAAATTTCAAAAACTTTCAGATTTGAACTAAGACCCAAAATTTGGATTTTGAATAGTTGGGATTTTGATTTTTTTTGATATTTTATTTGAATCCAAATGGGGAATTTCCTTATTTACATTTATGTTTTAAAGTTAATGGGAAGTTGAATAAATGATTTAACTTAGTGAGTGTTGAGGTAACCTATATGTCAAGACGTCTGTAGAGGTGCAGTTGGTGCCTGCTGCAAGATTCTACAGTACAGACTCGCTGAGCGAGTTATGTTCGCTCACGAGATATGTTTGCTATAGCGAGTTGTTACTCCTCCAGGTTCGCTAGCGAATAAAAGTCAGCATATGCAAAACAATAGTTTTGATAAATGAGCCCCAACCCCTTTAAAACACCCCAAGCTCAAACACCCATTCCTAAACCCTACCCACAAAATCCCTCTTTCTCCTTCCTCACTCTCATCTTCTCCCAATCTAGCTTCCATCCAAGCTTCAAGATGAGTTGATTATTGGTTTATGCTTCATTTCTTTCCTTACTTTCATGTTCTAGTGTATGGGCTTTGTTGTCCTCCATTGTTGTCAAGTGGGGGTGCTCTCCCAATATTGTTAGAGTTGTTTTAGAGATTGTCTATGGATTAATAGAGTTTGATCTTGGGTAAATATTGTTCTATGGCAGTTGTTAGTGCCATTTCAAGCTCCCAAGATCAAGTTGGTGGTGCCCACATACTCCCTGCTCTAACAGTGAGTGGGTTCAAACTAATGGCCTTACCTTTAAGCATTATAAGTATATTTAAGCATAATTATTATTAAATATGAAATTAGAGATGGAAGTATGATTATATATATGATTTTGCAAGGATGGCAAGCTAGACAAAGAGCATGATTTTGACAATAGCATGAAAAACATATTTTAGAAAACCATGGGACCATAATTGATAGATTGCATGTAATGGAAATGTTTTATGTACAACTCTAAGAGATTTAATGTAAGAATATATTATTTAGAATATCAATTAAGATATTTTGGCAAAAATGTTAAATAGAGTATGACTTAGTTTCATGAATAGAGATGCTATTATAATGTCAAGTTTTTATAATTATAAATGTTTCCATCTTAAAGTATGATATTAAAGTTATCGAGTATGAAAAGATGTTGGTTGAGAAAAGAGATTTTAGAAATTCATTTTTTACCATACTTAGATATTCTATGGGCTTGAAATAGGAATGCCTACAAGCGGGTGATTCCTTGGGTATGATTTCATAGCCACAATTATGCTAAAGTCAGATTGTTAGAGTTATATGAGTCTAGAGCTTTAGAGTTTCCAAAAGTTTTAGATTTAAATGATTTATGTATATTAGAAATCTTATGATTTCAAGAATAGAGTAACTATATGATAGAGTTTTAAACCCAGAAAAGAGCCTAGAGCGAGTTTTGGAGAAATGATTAATTTATAATCTAGAGACTATACGGTAGCTAAAGAGAAACAAGCAATGAGTTAATGGCTGGAAAAATGATCATTAACCTTGGTACCAAGTTGTTCTGAGAGGACAATCATAGAGCAGAAAATGGAACCTAGTTAGGTGTCCAATTTGGATCCAGAGGGATCCAAGATTAGAGAAATTGTTATGTCATGGTTGACATGCATAACCAGATAATTTATATTTTGCTATGCAAGGCATAACAAGAATCCCTATTTCTCTATTAGTACCATTATTTATGTTTTCTATAATATTTATGTTTTCAAAGAATATTTGATTTAAGAGCTATTATGTATATGTATAGAAAATGATTTCTCAATAGACTAAGAATTTAGAGACTTTTTTTTATGAATTCATAAATATAGAGATATCTTTTCTATATAATTATGCATATGAATATCAAATGGTTTATGACTGCTATATGTATATTGCATAATATATATATGTGTGTGTGTGTGTGTGTGTGTGTGTGTGTGTTCCTTGGTTGCCCCATGTGGGTGATGGGTGAGAGCTTACTCACTGAGTCCATTGACTCACCTCTCTCCATTCCTCCTCATAGTTGTAGGTACAAATGTTGTTCACCTCAAATTTGGCAACAGAGTTGCTTCAATGGTGAGTCTTACCTTAGAGTAAGGCTTAGTTTAGAGTCTTGTTAGAGTATAGTGCTAGGATATATGTAGGCATGATCCAAGCCATGCATAGATTTTTAGATTATGTATTTAATTTCAGTATTTGAACAATCATGTATATGTTTTCAGTTATAAGTATAAATTGAAATTGTAAAGTTTGATTAAAGATACATGTAAACTAGAGATGAAATTATGATTCAATTCATAAGTTAAATTGATTTTTAGAGTATGATTAATATGTTATCAAAGCTTCGTATATCAAGTATTTCAGTTATATAATTTCATATATAAAGTTTAAATAGAGATTTAGGTGAAACCATGATTTCAATAAAAAGTATATTATTTTATGCATATAGAGACTCATGTAACGACTCGCCTTTTTGTATTGTCTTGATAAAATAATTAATTGCGAGTAATCATTAGGCAGTTCGAAAATTTCGATAGAAGCGGTTACAATCGAAATAATATAAGGATTCTAAAAAAAGAAAATTTATTTAATATTATTAAAAATTTAATATAATAATATTATAATCTAGAGATATAGAATAAGACCCATAAGTAGTATAAGGACATTGAAAAAATAATGATAAGGTTAAATAAATATTTTTAACCCAGTTAAATTATTTAGGTATCGATCGGTACCAAAATAGTAATAATTGGTACACCGAAGTGATAATAATCAGTACACCAAAACATAAGTTGGTAAAAATAATGGATATTATCAGATCCAGATAATTTTTTGCTTATGACAATTAGATAAATCCAGATATTTTCTAATACTCTTATAAGGCAAATCGATCCAAAAATATTAATTTCCTTACTTTTTCTCCAAGTTAGTGAATTTATAAAAAGAAAAGGAAATGAAATGACATTTCTTTCCTTTTACAGACTTCATGTTTTTCATTCCATCTTCACCTTACTTTCTTTCTTCCTCTATTTTCAAGTTTTCTCTTTGGAAACTCCATTAAACCATCATATTTACAAAGAATACTCTTAAATAAATATCTAAATTAGTCTAAGAGCATCTTCTCTACACAAGATCAATTGAAAACCTTGTCTTCCCTTGCACTTTGGTCCATATAGAGCACAAAAAAAAGGGGTTGAAAAAGGGGGTTTGAGGCTTCGTTAGAAAGGAAAAACTAGAGGAAAAGACTAGAAGAAGGTAGGAAAAGATCTTGGTCTTTTACTTTATGATGTTTGGCTATTTTTGCTAGATAAACTCTTGAAATATGTTTGAAATTGTGTTTTATGAAATCTGAAATTTATTTTCAAGATTCATATATGAGTTTTTGGAGGTAATTGATACAATAGATATGAGTTTTATAGTTCAAGAAAACTTACTTGTGGATTGATTGAATTATTATAAAAGATTTATTAAGCAAATGGAGAGATTTTTTTATTCCTAGAAGAAAAAGCTTGAAGCTCACCTAAGATACTTGGTTTGTTTTCCTTGAAATTTATAAGAATTTCATCATGAGAGTTTTACAAGTTATGATAATATAAGATCTAAAAGTTTATTAGACTTTACAAAAAATCTCATAAAAGTTTTTCCAAAAATCTCATAAAAGGTTTAGTAGATTTTAGCGATAAATCTCATAAAAATTTAAGAAAAGTTTCATAAGAAGTTAGAAGATTTTGAACAAAATATCTCATAAGACTCCAAGAGATTTTGAGAATTATCTCATAAGAAATTTAGGAGATTTTCAGAGAAAAGTCTCAGTAATTCAGGATACTTAAGAGAAAATCTCATAAGAGTTAAGGAGATTTCAAGAAATCTCAAAGCAAAAGTATGAGAAATATAACTATTAAGAAGAGATTTCTCTTGAGAATCATAAGATTTCCTAAACAAATATTAAAGATCCTTATGAAAAGAGAAAACTTAAGAAATAAGCTTTATGTAATATTAATTGCTTAATGGTAAGCTCATGGATTCACGGGTAGTAGTAGACTTGCTACTCCCTTAGAACTATATCAGGTTGTAATCGTGATGGCATTACATCGTTATGAGAAAAGGGATGTACTGAAAATAGCGAGGCTATTCAAATGAGATGTCATAGACGTACTCCATCTAGTGAACTATATCAGGTTGTAATGCGACGTTACATCATTGAAGGTATGATCCCAGAGAAGTATATTAGAAGAGTCCTATGAGTTCTACCATTAAGTTTAAAATTATCTAATAAAATTAAGTCACAGGAAATAATGATACTAGCTACTAAGACCTTTATATAAACAACCAAAGATTCATTGCTTATTTTGCATTAATGTTGAATATTATTGAGTAATAGACTGGTGTTTTTCTCCTAGGAATCATTGATTCTCATTCTGCTATATGACGTATTTTATATAAATGGCCTCGATTGTGTTCTTCTCGAGATGCTTGATTTGCGTGGTATTATGACCCGAGTTAGGGTCACTACCTAGTCACTAGTTCGTATCAATGTTTATGCACTATTTGCTCGCCCATTCACTACTACTGTCATGAGTCCTACTTTTATCCAGAGTCCCCTTTTTCTACTTTTTCGCCTATACAACCCATCCACCAGTCACCATAACCTGCCATTGATGTTAAGTCGGATCCTTCAAGGAGACATCTTCTAGTTCCTCTACTCCTTTCTGGAGGTAATGGGGACTGGATGCTACCTAGCTGATGTGCCTAATGGGCACTACTCTGACTTACTGACTGGTTATGGTGTATCCAACTTGTTTATAAACATAGTATGGCTTAAGGTCCTCATATTATGACTATCATGGGCTCTTACTGACCTTTTGATGAGCCACTGACTGAGGGAGTTAGGTTTATTTGTATATAATTGGTTGTATTTTGTTAGGCCTAACCCAGATTAGGTTGTCACTGCGAGGACCAGGGTAGGTTTATTTATAATATAGATGTAATTAGGTGTGAATGTATATGGCATAACTGTATGACTTAACTTCCTATGGATGTGACATAAGATGTACATTATCGTGTGGCCGACTTTGTGGAATGCACACTACATTTTCCGCTATTCTCTACGTTGATTAATATGTTGAAAGGATTGCGAAATGCGAGAAAATTTGTATAGCTTTTAGTGCAAGGCTCCTACTTATTACAACTCATACATATGTAACTCATATAGTTAAAAGAAAAGAAAATTTATAGGTAACTACTACTTACTATAATGTTATGACTTGAGCATAGCACTATATTAGGATGGGTGTTACACTCTAAGGTCACGAGGCTTACGTGGGGATAGGATTCCTCACATGTTGGTCACGTCCCTGGCCGGGTCGTGACACGTTCGTAGGAGTTGATAGTGGATCTCGTGGAGCGCTTGTGCATATCTCATGGAGAGGATAGCCTTCTTTTGTTATTATGTTAGAGGTTATCTACTCAGGCACGTCCAACTAGGAGCGGTGGGAAGAGGTTTTTGGTAGGCTGTTATCTTTATTGTTTATGTTTACTAGATGATGTACTTAGTCCAACCTCTATTGGTGGGCATGATACCCTTTTGGTAGTTTATTTTGGTGCATGATGTGGAACGGTTAATATTTATGCTACTTATATATATATATATATATATTTGATGTGATTATGCTCATGTTGTTATGTTTATATTTTGTGTATGCCAGGGAAGTGTTTTTATTTATCCCTATTGTATGTCACGAACGATAGGTTTTATCAATAAGCGCGGCTCACATTTTGTTTTTAAAGTTCAAAAAAAATTACCCATATATTTTACTAAAGTATTTCCAAGAGTTAAAGTTGAGAACTGAAACAAAAGAGTAATATCTGATAATTAACTTAAATGCATCCTAGGCGTGTTGGGTTAAATATTGGGTGTTACACTACTTGACCCAACACCTAGCCTTCCAGGAAGAAGATCATCCAAGACCAAGAAGCCTCCCACATGTTTGCAGAATTTCCATTATTTAGCAACCACCACTAACTCAGCTCATCATCCATCAAGTTGTAGGTATCCTCTATTTGATTATCTATCTTATTCCAACTTGTCTCCAAAACATAAGGACTTTTTCCTTGTTATAACCATTGCTCAGAACCTAAAAACTATGGAAAGGCTGTGACTGAAGCATGTTGGAGGGATGTAATTTATGTTGAATTAAATGCTCTTTAGTTGAATAAAACATGGACACTCAACTCCCTTCCACCTGGAAAAATGGCCATAGGCTGCAAATGGGTATTCAAGGTGAAATACCATGCAGATGGATCAATTGAAAGACACAAAGCTCGGTTAGTAGCCAAGGGTTTTACTCAAACTCATGGCAGTGGTTATTTGGATACCTTCAGCCTAGTGGTAAAGATCACATACCAAGGTTTTGTTGTCCCTTGTTGCAGCAAGAATTGGTACGTTCAACAACTTGATGTGAATACCGTATACCTCCATGGAGACTTGGATGAGGAGGTTTACATGCGAGTACCACTTGGTTTTGATGTTCCTAAACATGGTTTAGTTTGCAAGCTGTAGAAGTCATTATGTGGACTTAACCAAGCTAGTCAGCAACGGAACACCAAGCCACCACCACTTTATTGGTTCAGGTTATAAACGGTCTAAATCTGATTGCTCCCTTTTTCCAGTCAACATCCACTGGTTTTACTTCTATTATTATTTATCCAGGTGATTTAGTCTTCACGGAGATGACTTTCAGAAATTCAAATGTTAAAAGACTTCTAGATGATCTTTTCAAGATAAAAGATCTAGATGAACTTAAGTTCTTCTTAGGTATGGAGGTAGCCAGGACAAAGCAAGGAATTTCTCTATACTAGAGAAAATATATCCTAGATTTATTACAGGACACAGATCTCCTAGGTGCAAAACCTACAAGTACACCTATGGATTACAACCTTAAGTTGTTTAAGGAAACTGGTTCTCCATTGGCTAAGTCAACAAGCTACCGAAGGTTGATTGGTAGGTACTTTACCTCACAAATACAAGACCAAACATCAGCTATGCTATTAGTCACTTAAGACGGTTCTTGATAGCCCACTTTAACTCACATGCAAGCTGCTCATATGGTACTTTGATACTTAAAACAATCCCCATTAGCCTCTTCTTTTCTTCAAAGGCAGACCTTGTGCTATCCTGGTTATTCATTTAATTGGGGTTCCTCAGTGACACAAGGAGATTCTCAAGCTATTGCTTTTATCTTGGTTCAACTCTTATTTCATGGAAAAGTAGAGCAGAACAACAGGAGATAGATCATCTTCAGGCAGAGTACAGAGCTCTTGCACAAGCAATATGTGAGGGTCAATGGTTGCTATATCTCCCCCTAATTTTCATATGCCTTTCACCAAGCCTTTTTCCCTCTATTGTGATAATCAATTGAGCACTGATATAGCTATAATCCTGTCTTCCATGAGGGCTAAGCACATTGAGATTGATTGTCATGTATAAGCGATAAAGTTCAAAGTGGAGTTGTTCATATGCCAATTTCAACAACTCAGCATGTTGCAAACATTTTAACTAAAGCTCTTGCCCCTGGACCATTCTCTTTTTGTTATTCCAAGCTAGGCTCGATAGACTTCCACAATCCTAGCTTGAGGAGGGGTGTTACTTGATAAGAAGCCCCACTTTAGCCCACTAACCTTTAGCCCAATTAGCTCCAATATGTAAACCAATTATGTTATTAGTTGTATAACCAACTAATAGCTAGTTAAGATATCTAGCTTGTGATAGAAGCTAGGAATAATCACATATATAGTTTGTTAACTACTTCACTTGGTGTAACCTCTTCCATTTTCGCACTGGCATATTCAATTTTTCTCTAATTCAAGAATTCTTGTTCTCCACTTTGCTCATGTCCTTTCTCCTTTTTTTTTTTTCCTGCTTTACTGCAACTTTAATAAATAATTGAATCACCAAGTGGTTCAACAAAGGTATATTTTGATATAAAGTAATTGAAAAAAAAGTTGGATAAATTGATCTATCAAGATAAAATGTCTTCCATGAGTCACTAAGGATATGTTTGTGAGTTTAGATTTTGAAGGGGAAGAAATAAAAGAGAAAATTTATAATATAATTTTACACTATAAGTCTTCTCCCTCCCTTCCTTTAAAATTCAAACTCACAAACATAACCTAAAAAGAAGTAGGTGAGTCCAACTAGCGACATAATACTCCACGTCAATGAGTTATGTCATGCTGTTAAGTTTGAATTGACAAACGTCACACACAGACCACCTAAGATTTTCTTTTTTGCCATGGTAGCAGACAAATTTGACTGACGTATTCTTTTAAGCGGTTAGATTGGCTGTTTCCTCTTGGTCCATGTAGCGATCATTTATATAGAGAGCGAGCAAGTAGCATTGCAGTAATTATTACAGAACTATAAATAGAGAGTTGGACAAAGCATGGGAGAGTGTTGTATGGCATTCATTTTTCGGAGTTCGTTCCTTTCTTGATCAAGGATCATTATTATTTGTTCACAACTTTCTTTCCTCACTTGCATCAGATTTCCTCATTCCTCTGTATTAGTATTTAACTGTGATCATTAAGCCATGAATTAAAGTGCTTTTGCATTCTGTATCAACCAATTGATAAATAATCAATTTCCTGTATAACACAATTCCACGAGATCTATCTGTTCAATACATTCTTTTTAATTACAAAATCCTTAGAAACAAAACAATTAACTGCGGAAATTAAAGGCTCAACAGCCCCCCATGCGATCACTTGTACTAAAGCATAAAATCTTGAACCGCAAAGAAAAACGGAGAAGAGAGTTGGAACAAGGAAAGGAGAGGAAAACAAATGCCAACAATGAAAACTAGAGTTTTAATGCCTCCCTGAAACCAATGCTGAAGCTCTTTTCTAGGTCCTTTCTACCAACCACAGGTAGATTTCCTTTTGCATCATGGCCACAAACTCGTTATAATCTATGCGCCCATCCTGCATATGATAAAACAGATCAGTTGATACCTGATATTAATCACAAACCAATAGAAGCATCAGTGAATCAACTTTAAGCCAAACTTGAACATAGCAAGAATGCTTCATCAAAAAATTATATTAGTTTTTGCTTCTGGTAGAAACCACACAAAGACTAAACAGAAAATGGAAGAAGAAACTGATATTTCACTGAAGAGAAAATATAGAGTAAACAGAATGCAGAACAAAAGGAGAAAGCCTGGACACTGTAACAGTCCAACTCTCCCAAAGCCTAAGCCAAATTCAGCCTAACCAACTTTCCCTATTTCCTTCCCTTATATACTATTCACATTAGCATGTGCATGTGCTGTTACAACTTACAACCCTTACCTCACAAGTATTCTGTTGCGATCCTCACATAGCACACTTAAACTCCACGCACACAGCACACACACAGCATAGCTCACATTTCTGGCACTTTTTTCTCACTCATAATTCAGTAATTACAATTAGGGCCCATTGTGCTTGGCCTAATTCCCTTGGTTCCTAACAATACTTCCCCCTAAAGAATCACCTTGTCCTCAAGGTGATGCTTTGGAAAGAAAAGGCTTGGATCCCAATAATCCAATCCAAGTCCAGCCCCATAACTTCATGGATTCCAGAAATCTTCCACAATGAAACAGGAAGTATGTGATGACTAAAGACATTCTGCAGCTGCACTGCTTCCCGGATGCCAGGTCTGCAAGGATTCAGAGCCACAATAGCTGATAAGATGAGATCATTCTCTAGTAATGACCAGGTAGTAAGGTCTTCGCTCATTGGAA
This sequence comes from Dalbergia oliveri, assembly GCA_030441495.1. Lineage (NCBI taxonomy): Eukaryota > Viridiplantae > Streptophyta > Magnoliopsida > Fabales > Fabaceae > Dalbergia > Dalbergia oliveri. The sequence goes on along the minus strand of JAMLFY010000019.1, from coordinate 189,680 downwards.
CTTTCTCCATTTCACATAAAGGATATGCAGTGGAAGCACAATGGAGACTACCAACAACCATACCTTCAATATGTCCTCTGAAAAAATTCATTTTCGTGGGTTCCCTTTCAGTCAACTAATCAATTGCATCAATATATTTTGTATTGCAGCCTAGGACTATCTCAGCAGCTTCTTTTCAATGTATATGAATTTCAGAGCAAGACATTTGTGTTTCAGCCCTGCCTTGTTCTTTACCATCATCATTACCAGCTGCCAATGGATAAATTCTGACATTAGTGTTTTGTGCCATACCATTAATATGCAGAAAACAGAGCATAGGAGAGGGCTTTGACTTCTTGTGAGGGAATCTATCTCCTTCCCGCCAAAGTAAGCCTCAACCTCGGTCATCTTATTCAAACTAAGAATTCAAGCCCATACTTTGGCAAATCTATGGCAACTTTTTCACTAGTAAATGGAGACTCTGATAGGTCCATCAACCTGGCCAACCCCAGCATACTAGCTGCCAAATCACCATGGTCCCTCCACCACCACTAATTCCAGCCCTTGATACCCCCAAAACTGGATGGGTTTACTAGACACTAGGCTCTCTGCTAGCATAACAGGAGCTAATACAATGGTAGTAACTCTTGCCCAAAACCATTCCCATATTGAATAGAGACAAGCAGGCTGTTGCCCCTCATTGGTAAACTCCTCCACCATTTGATTAGATCCTTGGGGAACCATATTATATAGAACTTCGCTAGTCCCTGCTTGACCACCCAATTCTGAAGTATTTTAGAGCCCTTAGGATCCCTATCAAGTAAGCAATTGACCACTTGAAATACTTCCTTCAAAGAACTAGAACTTTCCATAAAATTGTGGAACCAATAATGGCCCAAATAAGTAATATCACAACTAACCAATATGGGCAACCATTGGCTAATATTCTAACATACCATAAGCAACTTAATAACAAAATAGGCATCTGTTTTTATTGTCATCTGCAGCTGTATAACAATAGTTACTCTTGAAAGGGAGATAATGAGAGATCGAGGTGAGAAAACATACTCCTTCCAAACAAGACACAAAAAGAACTTTCCAGAAAGCAATTAGCCGATAAGAATGTTGACACTTCCATATACATGTAACACCCAAATTTTCTTTAGAAATTAATTGAGGTTTTGTTAATGAGAACATTAAGATTCTGACAAGCGTAGTAACGATAAGACGACTTATGATCGAGGACCAAAAAAAAAAAACATGAATACTATTTGTAGGCCCATTGAGAAGCAAAACCTTCATTTAGGAGGAGGTCCTGAAATTAGAAAAACATGGGAATAAGGTTAGAAATAAGTGGGAATGAAAGTTTTATACTAGAATTAATTTTCGGGTAATATTGGGTTAATCGGTACGGTATTTACTCGTTCGGTAAGATTTCGTTGTTTAACAGAAAGATATTTAAATCACCACAAATGGATAAAGTTTATCCATTTAGGACATGTGAAAGGCCAAGATTTAATCTTGGAATTCAAGATTAAATCTTAGCCATCCATTTTGCTTCTTACATTAATAATTATCTAACTACATAATATCTTCTACATGCATTAAATACAAGAAACACAAACACAATCTTCTCCAACAATCCACATCAACTTCGGCCAGCAAGGGGAAAAGAAGAGCAGCCACAATCTTTACCTTCAAGAGCTTGATCTTAAGTTTTAAGTCCATAAACCCTAAGCTAGAGTTGTTAGAGTTTCAAAATTCCTTCACAAAACTTCATCTACATCTCAAGCTCTACAAATCCAACAGATTAGAATCCTTGTTCCTCACCAAACCTTACCTTGCTACCTCACTCTCACTATGTTAGGGAGGAGTTGGGGTTGATTTGGGAGCTTTGGAGTGGAAGGAAGCTATCTTAGAGCATCTTGAAACCAAGGAATCATTAGCTCGCCAAAAGTAGGGTTTTTCTCGCCTTTTCTTTTCAAATTTATTTTGATGTGATCTAACTAAGCCAGGTCTGAAATTTTTGGTTATATTGGCTGATGTTATGTTGATATTGATGTATTAATTTTGTTAGTAGGTTTGGATGGTGTTAGAAAATGGTTTTTGTCAAAAGAAGTTTTGACTAGGCTACTAGATTTTCGATTTGGTTGCAGCCGGTTCAGGGTTTGCTTTGCCAGTTTCAATTTTCAGTTTAGATTAGTGGAAAGGGAAGTGGAAAGCAAACACCACTTAATTTTCATGAATTTTTAGACCTATTTGTGGTCATGTTTATGAATTGAAAAAAATATATTGGGAAGCTAACATCTTAAACTAACCACACGAATTTTCTTGGGCATTGGTTGTGTGGTATATTGCCTTAAAAAATCGGACATTGAAATGGGACTGATGCTGTCTTGATTGTTGAAACTGAAGCAATAAAGTTATCCGATTTTATTATCATAGCAACTAAATGATTTACCCTTTGAAATTTTTCCAGGGGATGTGTAACACCCTACCTCTTAACCTCATACGCTCGAGCCACATTTCGGTTAGTTATTAGTTGTTACATCTTTGTTTCAGATCTTGACTTACTTTTCTTTAAAATACGAGTAATAAAATACGACCAAATTTTTCTTTTTGAACTTAAGACTTGGGTATCAAGCCAAGAGACAAAAAAATAAAAGGAAAAAACAGAGAGAAAGGGCAAAGACAGAGTTGGAAGAGAGACAAAGGGAAAAATAAAGAAAGAAGAGGGAAGACCATAGTAAAGGGGAAAAAAAGAAAAAACAGCAGCATCTGTTGTGTCACCGGAAAAGGTATGGCTGCCAGAGGTTGGGTTGCCCCAGGAAAATGACTAATCGCCGAAAGATGGTCTCCGGAAAAAGCACCAAGAGAGCTATAGGAAGAGACAAGTAGGGAAAGTGGGGGCAAGAGTTTGAATGAGATAGATGGAAAACCCTTGTCTCACTCTTGCTCTCCCTAGCTCTAAAGTTCCTATCCACTTAATTCATGCCTTCTACCTTCTTATATACATTTTGGTTACTAACTAATTTAATTCTTAACCACAAAGACCCATTAATCAGGGCCTTACCCAAGCAATGAACTTGATAGGAATCCACTTACATTATCCTGATCAATTTCCTTGATTATCTCTTCCAAGCGAGCATCTTCAATGCCAAACTCATCACAAGCCTGTTGAAGTTCATCTTGAGTAATATAACCACTTCCATCTTTATCAAAGTAAGAAAAGGCTGCAAACAGATGATCTTCTCTTTCAATCTTGTTAAGATGCAATGTTGCAGCAATGAACTCGCCGTAATCAATTGTTCCACTGTTATCTATATCAGCCTGCAATTCAATTTATACCAATATGTTAGAGATTTAAAATAGCCCGCTAAACAAAATACTTCATTAGTTTATTACAATGAACTAGGATAAAGTAACAGTTTGAAGAACATCATAACCCTTCTTCATCCAGTTTTGATTAGATTTCTTCTGTGTTTTTAGATTATAGATTAACTACCTAATTGTATGACTATAAATTGTAAAGATCATTATGAGTAAATATACACTTAGGTCCTGACAAGATTTTTGCTTTGAAACTTTAGTTCTTAAAATATTAAACGCATACACTTTAATCCTCAAAAAATTTCATGCCAAACTCATTAATTCCTATAACAAGAAAATCATACATTCTAGTCCCTGAAGCATTGATTTTTAACATGTTAGTCCTAGAAAAAATCAGCATTTGACATATAATCGTTAGTCCCTAAAGAAATTGACTTATAAAATATTAATCTTTTATGGACCAATGTATATATGATTTTCCTGTTAAGAGATTAATATATCAATAACGTGAAATCTTTTGAAGATTAAAGTGTACATGTTTAATCTTTTGATATTAATGCTTGTATGATTTTCCTGTTAAAAGATTAATATGTTGTAATGTAAAAACATTTGAGAATTAAACTGTAGATTTACTCAATCATTATTTCTAAGATCAAAGTTCATGACAATAGCATCCGATATATGAACTAAAAAAAAGGTTTCATCAACTTGACTTCAGCTTGGATGAGAAGGCATAGGATGTTGCGCTAGAACTAAAAGCAAATAACGAGCATTGCAATACAATCAGTAAGAAAAGTTATTGCCCGAAAACAAAATCAAATAAAGCACCGAAGTTCCAAATAACAATTTGTTTCCTTGTCTTAAATATGTCAGAACCAAAACTCAGTTTGAATTCCACCTTCAAAGAGTGCTTTTGATTTTTTTTTTTTATCCCCTTGAAACATCTAGAGTAACTTCTAAGCATGTCTAAACATATACTAGACGAACAGACGTATCTTGCATTTAATTTAATAACATTTTTGACATTTCTCATTATTGCCTAAACATATCAATGTATGTATACAACTACACAGTTTTGTTCAATGATCACCGCCCTCGTCATTCTATTCTTATATTCTTTCTTTATTTCTAACAGGTTCAGAGAACACCCATCTCTTGTTAAGGTAAATTGAGACTTTCAATGCTGCTCGCAAGTTGTAACTGGTCTTAATTTTTCTCTTCTATTATTGTTAGATAAGTGTCTATGCTATATTTGGTACACAGGATCAGACAGCTTCAACTCATTCGTGTAATCATGGGACCCATTTCAGATGTCACACTCTTGCGTATCCTTCCTCAGGGACTAATCCAAATCTTTTTGTGCTATAATTCATCTCATTTGTCCATTCTTGTGTATCAGCTGTAATCCAATTCCAAAGTGCCTAATACTAGAAATTTGGAATTCTGGTGACTTGAGAATAGAGACTGAAAAATATGACAGAAAACTTGAGTGATTCTGTTAAGTCTTGATGTTAAGGCTATTAGTCTCTATAGGGATACACATGTTACCTCAGGGGCTGCTGATGTATGTGAGCTATGGGTGAAGGGTTTTAATAACTAACTTTGCCACCTCAGCAGAAAGAGAATTCTAATTGTTTAGGGGAGAGCTTATATAGGTAAGGGGAGGGATATTGGAGGGGTATCAAAATTAGAATTGGGTTTGGAAGAGTTTCGAGTCTCTATACTCTCAGTTATTTTACATTTTCTATTTGTTCTCAATACACTCATAATACTCACTCATATGACTTGGTACCTATCAAATGGTATTCGAGCTTCCGACTCTGGGAGCCCTGTGCCAAAAACCATGCTGCTGCCTTGGAGTCAGAGCTAAAGAAGAAAATGAAGCAGAAAAGATGGAGCAGCATTGAAGAAAATTCAAAATCTAGTAAGAGGAAGATCCCATCGACGTCATCGTCAACTCTATCTTTGGGAGGGTGATGAAGATTGGTGGTGGAGAGAAGAAAGAGATCCTCCATGGCTGATTAGCCTCCTGATGTTCATGAATTTTTTAAAATCATGCAAAATAAAGCGGAGGAAGAGGATGGAGATCGTTCACCATTCTTCACGCTCTGATTTGATCGTGAAGGAGGAGACAGTGGAAGAAGAGGAAAAGGGAGACAATGAAGATGCACATGAGTCTGAGGAAGAAATGGAGCCGAAGGAGCAGACGAAGGAGAGACGCTGAAGGAGGTCACGCCAATGACAGCTTCACAACGACAACAATTGAAAAGAGCAAAGGGAAGATCGAATCAGTGGGTGAAGCTCCGGACTGACACTAGCTTCGAAGTAAGAGGCTGAGGCCGAGAGGACACGCGATGGAGTCCCGCATGTGAGGAAAAGGGGTGTCCACCAAACTGGAACAATTGGCCAAACCCGTGTGGCGAGAGTCACGACGTCGCTGAAAGGCGGATCCCGCTGCGGCGGAGGCCTACGAGGAAGCTAGAGAAGTTGAGGATGGCGGCCAAGCTTCCATTGCCTGAAGCACAAGATCTCAAGGCCAAGGAGCATGATGTTGAAGCGCCGAAAGCAGAAGGCGAGCCGACCATACAAACGATCACAGCGCGCGATGTGAGCGAGAAGAAGAGAAAGGAGCATGTGACGGTGGAGGGTTTCAGGTTTTACAAAATTCTGGAAACCCACGACCATCGCCGGAAGGGCAGATTAACAATACGTGCAAGTTGTAGAGCGGTCAGGACATCTTCGGTGTTCAGTCAGCACCAGGGAAGAAGGGAAAAGAGGCAAGCGGGTCTTATTTTCCTGGGTCAAGGTTTTGATTTAATGGGCCAGGCCCAACTCATTAAAAAGAGAACAGGTTCAAATTAGAAGGAGGCCCAAGAAGAAGGGTGTTGCATCAACGGAGCTTCAAAACAAAAATGGAGCAAACGTGGCATGGCAGAAGTTAGGTCAAATGCTGGACACAATGGTCCAAGCCCAAATATGGGAGGTAAGGCTTGCTAAACTACAAACGGCTCTTGCAAAAAATGTGGGCCTTGTTTTACATGTGAGAGTTTTGATTTACCAATTTATGAGGAGTCACTTAAATCTCAAGGACTAATTAGCCCATTGTGCTCGAATGTTGTTATTATCCTTGAAGAAATGAATTTGTTAAACATTGTTATTGTCCTTGATGAGGTGAATTTAGTAATCAAGGTTGGGGCCAATTTAATAGATGCTGGACCGAGACGTTGCTGAAAAAAGGGCTGGTGGGGAAAATGAAAACAGCAACTTTTGGAAGGGCTATAGGAAAGGTCAGAAGCTTCAAGTTAAGCCTGGGGTTAGCAGCCTTGTTGGGAAACAAGTGGTGAAATGTGAGGAAAGTTCAAGCCTAACCCGGGAAATTGTTTTGGCCGAGCACAATGATGAAGAAGGACCACACTGGGCTAAAGAGCATGGTTCAGAAAGCGACCTTTGGAGCCGCTCTTTGTCTGCCTCAGCGAGAGGCGCAGCCATCCCTTTGAACTCCAAACCGCTCTGGAAAGAACCTGGACCGAGAACCATAAAACGAGCAAATTGACCGAAAAAAAACCGTTTGGACCTTTTTTTTTTTAAATGCAAAATTTCATTATTTTGGGATTAAAAAAAAACCTAAAATCTCATATTCCTAATTTTTTTTCTTTTCTAATATGGAAAGTAGTAACTTAAAGATTTGATCATATATAATGTTTATTTTAATTAAGAGATGAATTATGTTATGTTCTATTTTTGTGATGCCTAATTTAATTTTTAGTTATTTTATGACATTTTATTTTGTATTTTTATATATTTATATAAATACATGTTTATTATATACCGTATATCTGGATTGGACTTTAACCTTGAACCCTTGCCCGACCAGTTTAATATTCCGTCGATTTTCCGAACCTTGGTAAGGAGACTTCTAAGTGGAGCCGCTTAGAAGTCTCTAAATATGTATAATTAGGAGTATTATATCTGTAATTAGGAATATGGTGTATTTATTGGATACGCATCTATATATACTCTTCGTGTGTAGTTGAAACACACGATTCCTCTATGCCTTTCTCTCTTCTCCGTCTCTCAACATGGTATCCAAAGCCAAAGAAGAAAAGAAAACTCTACTCCGTGCCGTCAGAACCATCGCCCTCTCGGTGAAATTTTTTAGCCAAACCGTGTTTCCCTTCCGTTTGCCTGCCTCCCTCCACTATGCCTCCTTTCCAACACCATCACCCCGCCCACGCCTATCACTGCCGCCGGTTTTCCGCCATTTCACGCCACCACCACACACCAGCCTCGCCTCGCCTTCCGGACCACCAACCGCGCCTCCATCGCCGCTCCTACACACCCCCACACGCGCTCTCCCTTCCTGCGTGTTTCAGCGCCACCTCCGACCGCACATGGCGGCGCGTCCACCACCTTCCAAGCGCCTCTGCGTTGGACTGCACCGCTCTCCTCATCCCGACCGTCCTTGGTTTTGTGATCCATGCTCTCCGACAAAATTCCTTTTTTGGAAATTCCCGTTCCGCCCCTCCTTGTGCCCATGGCTGCCACCGACTCTTCCTTTGACAGATAAGGGTGTTCCGAGACCGAGCCTCCACATTCACTACATACGTCAATGTACCTCTTTCCACGACAAGCTTGATGGCAACAATTATGATAGCTGGGCATCTGACATCAACTTTGGTTACTGGCACAAGACTATGCCAACCATCTCACCAAGATGGCTCAACATCCCATTAGTCACCTCGCGGATTAAGATTGATGCCCAGCTGTGTAGCATTCTCAAGTCCACCATTGCTCCTTCCATCAAACTCTTTCGGGCTCATGTCACTTGCGAATCTATTTGGACGCAGGCAAAGACCTCTTCACCAATGACACTCAATGTCTCTATCGTGTTTGTCAAGATCTTATGAGTGTCATTGCTCCTCGATAGCTTGATGGTTCTATGTCATCGTATTTGGTAAGATTCACATGCTCTCCATGATTTCAATGAACTCTTGCCCCCCTGCACCTCGGCGAAGGAGTTGGAGCAACGTAGCTCTTTCTTTATGCTCATGGCCCTTTATGGTTTACCTCCCGAGCACTCGCTACCCGTGATTAGCTTCTGGGTTTACCAACCGTGCCAACTCTCTCCTTGGTGTCCGCCTCCTTTTCGGTTCCTGCAAAACCACCCACTGAGTTGCCCTTCCTCCCTTCCGCCAACCTCCGCCCTCGTCATGCAAAGTACCAACTGTGGCCGTTCTCTAAGTCCCACCCCAAGTGTGATCACTGCAAAAGTTAGGCCACACCATTGATCGATGTTACACTTTGCATCCTCACTTGCGCCCTTCTATTAATGTTGCCCAAGCTAGTGTTCCCGCTACCTCTGGACTCTCCATACGAGCGCCTCCGCTGACTACGCCAATTTTTGAAGTGGTTTGAGCAATGTTAGAACTCTGTTTGCTCCTCTGCTGCACACACTTGGTAATTCTTTTGCTTGTCTCCCTCAGCGGCCTCATTGGGTCCTTGGGTTCTTGATTCTGCGCCATCTACCATATCTCCTAATAAAGCTTTATTTTCCACACTTTCTACTTCTGATATTTACCTAATATCATTTTAGCTAATGGTTCTCACAGACCTCACCGGGTGGGCACCGCCCATCCCTCCCTTCCATGTCAGTTGATTTTGTCCTTTTTGTTCCTGGTTCTCCATTCAACCTACTCTCTATTTTCGTTAACCAAAGCCCTTAAGTGTGTTATTTCATTCACTGAAGATTTGTTACTTGTAGGACTAGAGCACTGGACAGACTATGGCACGGATGCGAGTCTCGTGGCCTCACCGGCTCCACCCCCATCAAGTGTTTGCTCCTTACCAAATCCTCTCACCCTCCATGCCCAATTAGGTCATCCAGCCTTGCCAACTTGCAGTGCATGGTGCCTAGCCTGTCCAAATTATCCAGTTTGCCTTGTGAATCATGTCAACTTGGGAAACACACGCAAAGTCATTTTCCTAATAGTGTTAGTAGTCGAGCTACGTCTCCCTTTACTTTAGTTCATTCAGATATTTGGGGTCCTAGTTGTACAGTGTCTAGTTTAGGATTTCGTTATTTTGTTACATTTATTTATGACTATTCTCGTTGTACTTGGTTATTTTTACTGAAACAGAGGTGAGTTGTTTTCGTTTTTACCAAATTTTATCAAGAAATAAAAAGCCATTTTGGTATTCCTATTCACACTTTACGTAGTGATAATGCAAAAGAATATTTGTCTTATGATTTTCAGCATTTTTCACTTCTCATGGCATTCTTCACCAGACATCCTATGCTCATACCCCTCAACAGAATGGGATCTTGAGCGCAAGATCCGTCATCTCATTGAAGCAACACGTACTCTTCTTCTTCACAATCACGTTCCTTTTCGTTTTGGGGGATGCTGTTTTAACTGCATGTTATTTAATTAATCACATGCCCTCCTCTATTTTGGGCTATAAGTTCCCACTCCATCTTATTTCCCCATGACCCTTGCATTCCTCCCCCACACGTTTTTGGGTCCACTTGTTTTGTTCACAACTTAACTCCTGGTCTTGACAAACTTTCTGACGTTCATTTAAATGTGTTTTTCTTGGTTACACTCAGTTCAAAGGGTTTTGGTTTTTCCTACTCTACGTCATTACCTCGTCTCGATGTTGCCTTTTTTGACACTATTCCCTTCTTTGAGCCATCTTACCATCCTGCTCTCCCTACTTCTGAGGAACTCCCGCTTCCTGTGCTCCTATGCCTTTGCCACCCCTTATCCCTACACCTATGCCTCGCCCCCTTCAGGTCTACCATAGTCGACCCCGTCACTGACTCGCTGTCCCACCTTAGCCACCCATTGCACCTACCCAGGCTTTGGCTGAAGTGGACTCCTCCGGTCTTATCTCCTCACCTTCCTCCTGCCACACCTGATCTTTCCAATGCCATTCGTAAAGGTATTCGTTCCACTCATAACCCATCTCCTCACTATGCCTTTGAGTTACCACGTCTCTCTCTCGCATTATGCTTGTCTGTCCTTTTTGTCTTCTATGTCTATTCCTAAGACTCAGGTGAGGCTTTCATCCATCCTGGGTGGAGACAAGCTATGATTGATGACATGTGTGCACTTCAGGACGTGGTACCTGGGAACTAGTGTCTCTCTCCTGGGTAAATCCGTAGTTGGTTGTCGATGGATTTTTACAGTTAAGGTGGGGCATGATGGCCTCATTGATCGTCTTAAGGCCCATCTTGTTGCAAAAGGGTACACTCAAATATTTGATTTGGATTATGGTTATGCTTTCTCCCCTGTGCCAAGATGGCTTCTCGTTGTTCTCTCCATGGCTGCTATGCGTCATTGGCCTCTTCATCAATTGGATATTAAGAATGCCTTCCTCCATGGTGATCTTGAAGAGGAGGTTTATATGGAGCAACCTCCTAGGTTTGTTGCTCAAGGAGAGTCTTCTAGTCTGGTTTGTTGTCTCCGAAAATCATTGTATGGTCTTAAGCAATCGCCTCGGGCTTTGTTTGGAAGGTTCTCCACGTGGTTTAGTTTGGTATGACTTGGAGTTAGGCTGACCATTCTGTGCTTTACCATCATACTTAGAAATGTTGTACCTACCTAGTTGTGTATGTTGATGATATTGTCATTAGGAGTGACACTCATGGCATAGCACAGATCAAACAGCACCTATGCAATCACTTCCAGACCAAAGATCTTGGCAAACTCAGACTTCCTAGGCATTGAAGTAGCACAGTCCAAAGATGACATAGTTCTCTCTAGAAAATATGCTGTTGACATTTGGAGTAAAAGGTTACTGCTGCAAAACCTGTTGATACTCCTATGGATCCTAATGTCAAGCTCCTGCCAAATCAAGGGGAGCCACTATCTAACCCTAGGAGATATAGAAGATTGGTTGGAAATTGAACTATCTACAGTAACTCGTCCAAACATTTCTTTCGCTGAAGTGTGGTTAGTCAATTCCTAAACTCACCATGTGAAGCTCACGGGATGCTGTCATATCATTTGAAGTATGTCAAAGGAGCTCCAGGAAAGGGCCTTATTTACGAAGACAATGGACATATTGAGATAGTTGGGTATTTAATAGATACGGGCAGGATCGCCTTCTGAGAGGCGTTCCACCTCCGGGTCCTGGATACTTATCCGAGGCAATCTCATCTCCTGGAAGAGTAAGAAGCAAACTGAGTTGCAGGCCTAGTGCTGAGGCAGAGTACCGTGCCATGGCCTCAACCACATGTGAGCTTATCTGCTCAAGCAATTCCTCAAAGAACTTCAATTTGGGGAAACCAAGCACATGACACTTGTTTGTGACAATCAAGCCTACACATTGCCTCAAATCCAGTTTTTATGAAAGGATCAAACACATTGAAGTTGATTGTCACTTCATCAAGAGAAGATTCTAGCTGGAGACATCACCATGAGCTTCGTCAATTCAAATGACCAATTGGCAGATGTTCTCACCAAGTCATTAAGAGGTCTGAGAATAAGTTACTTATGTAACAAGCTAGGTGCATATGATCTATATGCTCCAGCTTGAGGGGGAGTGTTAGAATATGTAAATATCTATAGTTAGGAGTATTATATCTATTTAGGGAAAATATATTTTTGTAATTATGGTGTATTTATTGCATAGGATTTATATACTTTCTCCATTGTGTAGTTGAAACACATGGATTCCTCCATGCCTTTCTCTTTCTCCCTCTTAACAGTTGTTATCACAAAGCTTGGCTCAACTCCAAATACCTTGGGCGACCTTGCGAAGACCAAAGGGTGTTGGGGGTGAAGAATTGGGTAAAAATGTTGCTGTTATGCTAATTGAGTCAGGGGTACTAGCAGAAATTCAAGGAGTGGTTGCTAATGACATCAACAAGAGGACAAGAGTGATTGTTGACGATGAACAAGAAGGGATGACTCCTTATCATTGTCCGTGTCACTCTTATCAATATGTCTAGATACTCTACAGTTCTACACTCAATGACACCATCAATGGATATGCTCACCTAGTGGCGAATAACATGGAACTTAAGGACTTATGGGCATTGATATTTGAGATGCAGGTGCCGAGGAAATGTTTCACTACCTTAGTGTTTGTGGATTGGGAAGTCATGAAATTCTGGCTATGAGACTAGGAGCGACTATCTGGGACCCAGGAGGAAGCCTTTTATTTTTCAGCACTATTGTTTTTCTCTGTGTACATCACCTTGACGACAAGGTGATTTTTCCAAAGGGGGAGTATTGTTAAGTCTTGATGTTAAGGCTATTAGTCTCTACAGGGATACACATGTTACCTCAGGGAGCTGCTAATATATGTGAGCTATGGGTAAAGGGTTTTGTAACTAATTGTGGGCAATAGGTAAGGGGTTTTGTAACTTAACTCTGCACCTGAGGGAGAGAGAGAATATTCTAATTGGTTAGGGGAGAGCTTATATAGGCAAGGGGAGGGATATTGAGAAGGGTATCTGGGAATTAGAATTGGGCTTGGAAGAGTTTCAAGTCTCTCTTTTTACATTTTCTGTTTGTTCTCAATACACTCATATGGCTTGGTACCTATCAGATTCCTGAAATATTTTCCTCAGTTCCATTAACATTCAGCAAGCTATATATACACAAGGTATAATGAGTACGGCAATAATTTATAACTAGTATACTACAACTCCCTATGTACATGAATCTAGAGGTACATGCATATTATTAATGTCTTCTATTTCCAACATGGTGCTTCTTTCAGTTTAGAGTCACTTCATATGCATGTTTATATACACTTAGAAGTCCATCTTCAAGAAAGCAAGATTAGCCTACTGGAAGCAAGCCCTATACAGTATTCCTAGATGACTAGGCCCTAAAGAGAACCTCAGTTTACACATTTGTGAAATGCTGCATGTTAATGCTATTTGCCGCAAATGCCGAGATCAGATCAACAAATCATTTGTTGGATTAAGAATGAGAAACTGACATTAAGTCTTCTAGTTAAGTAAGTACTTGTTTGTAGTGACTCAAATTATAGAATTTATCTATAGCTTTTCCTCTCCTTTGAAGTTAGAATCGTTCACCCATGTCAAAATTTTCTCCTCCTTTGTCAGTTGTCACAAATGACTAACTAAAGAGAGCCGATCAAAATTACAAAAGACTTCTTAAAAATGTTAAAAATTTTCACGGGTTAGTACATTATCATCAAGATGTATTTCTAGTTTCTAAGATAGCAAATCTAACTATTAAGGGAAAGAAAATTCATGCCAGAAACCTTGGGAAAAATTAGCTATTGCACTTCATTTTTCATTCATTTTGAGTATTTACTTTTTCTAACTACTGCCATATCTTTCTTTCAATTGTATAAAACATACTTAAAAAGATACTTACTGCTTGCATTAAATCATGCATCTCAGACTCCTTAAGATTAGCACCCACTTTTCAAACCGGCTTTAAGTTCTTCAAAAGTGATCTGACCACTGTTGTCGGTATCTAGCATTTTGAACATTTCCTTTAAGCCAGCTATTTCTTCTTCAGAGAAGCTCTGTGCAATAATCTGGAAAAAACATGAAATGTTGAAAATTATAACATCTCATTTTCATTCTGCAGCCAGAAATCCACACTGAAAAACATCCCAACCTAACACATTTAGTGTAAGTATCTTCACACTATTTGAAGCATCAACTATCAACTCCTAATCACATTCAATTTGCTTTCAAGCTTTCACACCCTGAGACTTACTATCAGAGCCATTTTTTGAGCTTGTTCATAGCAGAAAATTGCTTCAAGCGGGTCAATACGGCAGAATCAAGTGGCTTGTCAGGAGCCACACCATCAACTTGAATCCACGGATGACCTGCAGGGAATTAAACACATAAGAAAGATATTCTCTATTAAAGAAAACAGAGTTTTCTTGTAATGTATTATTTTAAATTTGGCAATAATAGTTGTACAAGTAAAGGTTCATTTCATTCCTTGAAATTGTAGGAGTGCTTCACTTTAAGCCTAAAATAAAGAAATTAACGATTTAACCCTTGAAGTTACAAAATAACAATTCAAATTAGTCCCTGATGTAATATTCGCAAGGACTAACTTAAATCATCAAAGGCACTAGTTTCAATCACTTTTTGCAACTTCAGGGACTAAATTATTAATTTCTTTTTTAGGGACTAAAATGATGCACACATGTAATTTCAACGACCAAACTAAACCCTTATTCTAGTTGTACATGTAATTGGATTGGGCTTCCCCATAAAACACAAAAATGGTTAAACTTCAATACCAAAGAAGCCCCATCATTCTTGTGGTACAAATAGGGTATACTCTCCAAGCATAAAACACCACATAAATATTCTGGAAAATTGCAGCCGAATTATTCAGTATGCCAATATGGATTTGATCTAGATAGCTATATCAAATTTGTCAAACTATCATTTCAAATACAAACAACACTATAAGTCTATAACAATTGCAATGCAAAGCTAGAATCATAAAGAAAATGTAAATGTTGTTGTTACTTCTGCCTTTGAATGAAGATCAGCAGAATAGTTGTCAATCCTGGATAGCAGTGCGCAGCAACCAAACTCAAAAACACTATAGCAGGACAGGATATAGTGGGATGGTAGATACATCGAAGAATATGAAAAAATAATTTGCAATTTACAGTACATCAATATAAATGCTCAAAAAAAAAAAGGAAAACCAACATTTATACACATTTATCATTATTAATCAAAAGTCATTGTCTAGACTCTAAACACGCAATCACCATGCAAGGACTAGACCAGAGGTAAAGAAAGAGGGAGGAATTTCTAAGAAATATGTGTATTTCAATAACAATCTATGATACAAACGAGGAAGAGTGAGAGCTCCTCTACCAAGAGTCTAAGGCCCACTAATCATTTGACAAGAGACACTAACTAATCCTTACTTCCCTTTATTTATAGGCAAGCAACTAACTAACTAACTAGCTGACTAATGGGTCCCTAACACTACTCCCCCAAGAGATCCACCTTGTCCTCATGGTCAAAGTACAAGAACTTTACATAAAAATCCACCAGGGTCCCACCGCTTTAAAAAAAGGGACTGAAATTCTCTTTCTCCTTGGGCCCAAAGTAGTGAAATACATGAAATTATTTTCATTATCTAGAGCACAAAATAATGGTTCTTTTCTTACTGTCACTGAATGAGGGCCATTAGCCAAAATCCAAAAAGACCCTGTTGAGAAAAGAGAGAAAATCATATGAGGAATCCGTGTTTCAACTATACAACGAAGAGAGTATATAGAATACTTGCAATAAATACACCATAATTACAAATATATATTTTCCTAATTATAGATATAATATTCTTAATTACATATATTCACAGACTTCTAACACTCCCCCTCAAGTTTAGGCATATAGATCATATGCACCTAGCTTGTTACATAGATAACTTATTCTAGGACCTCTCAATGACTTGGTGAGAACATCTAGTTGTTCATTTGAATTGACGAAGCTTGTGGTGATGTCTCCAGAGAATCTTCTCTGATGAAGTGACAATCAACTTCAATGTGTTTGCTCCTCTCATGAAAACTGGATTTGAGGCAATGTGTAGGTAGCTTGATTGTCACAAACAAGTGTCATGTGCTTGGTTTCCCCAAATTGAAGTTCTTTGAGGAGTTGTGTTAGGGACCCTTTCTTCGGAAAGGTTTATGAGAGGAGAAGCACAAATGTAAATTCTGTTTTTTGAAACTAGTTGTAAATAATAAGAGGACAGCTATGATTAGGCAGGACAGCTGTCAAAGCAGTTAGGAGGTTAGGAGTAGAAGTGAAGGTATAAAAGGGAAAAAAACAGAATAAGGAGAGGGGATTGATCATTTCTGTTTCATGGCTAGGCTTAGAGAGTTGAGGGGCTCTCAATCTCCCTCTTGTATCCATACACATTCTTCCTAAATTTTCTAGGGTTCAAGGACATATTGTTCAGGGATTCCCTCAGTGAAATAGCAGATTCATTCACATTGCTCTATAGTTGTTCCATTTACTTACCCAAGTCTTAGCAAGTTGCTTGAGCCAGATAAGCTCACATGTGGTTGAGGCCATGGCACTGACTCTGCCTCGGCACTAGACGTGCAACTAACAGTTGCTCTTACTCTTCGAGGATATGAGATTGCCTCCAATAAGTAGCAGTGCCTGGAAGTGGAACACCCATCAGAATGGACCCCCAATCTCATCAGGAAGACCCAACTATCTCAATATGCCCCTTATCTTCATAATAAATAAAGCCCTTCCCTAGGCTCCTTTGACATACTTCAAAATATGTATAACAACATCCCAGTGAGTTTCACATGGTGAGTTTAGGAATTGATTAACCACACTTACCATGAAAGAAATGTTTGAACGAGAACCTTGAGATAGTTCAAATTTCCAACCAATCTTCTATATCTCCCAGGGTCAAATAGTGGCTCCCCCTGATTTGCCAGGAGCTTTGATATTAAGATCCATAGGAGTATCAACAGGTTTTGCAACAAGTAAACCCTTCCTCTAGAATGTCAACAGCAAAATTTCTCTAAGAGAACTATACCATCTTTGGACTGTGCTACTTCAATGCCCAGGAAGTATCAAAGTTTGCCAAGATCTTTGGTCTGGAAGTGATTGCATAGGTGTTGTTTAATCTGTGCTATGTCATGAGTGTCACTCCCTGTAACGACAATGTCATCAACATACACAACTAGGTAGGTGCAACCCCTAAGATGACAGTAAACACAGAGTGGTCAGCTGCCACTCCAAGTCATACCAAACTCTGAACCATAATGGAGAACCTTCCAAACCAAGCCTGAGGAGACTTAAGACCATACAGTGATTTTCAAAGACGACAAACAAGACCAGAAGATTCCCCTAGCAACAAACTCAGGAGGTTGCTCCATATAAACCTCTTCTCAAGATCACCATGGAGGAAGGCATTCTTAATATCCAACTGATGAAGAGGCCAACGACACATAGCAGCCATAGAGAAAAACAACAGAAGTCATCTTGGCAGGGGAGAAAGTATCACCATAATCTTTGAGTGTACCCTTTGGCAATAAGACGAGCCTTCAGGATGATCAATTTGGCCATCATGCCCCACCTTAACCGTAAAAATCCATCGACAACCAACCATAAACTTACCCGAGGAGACACCAGTTCCAGGTACCACGTCCCTGAAGTGCACACATCTCAGCAATCATAGCCCGTCTCCACCCAAGATGGGAGAAGGCCTCACCTAGTCTTAGGAATAGACACAAAAGACAAAGAAGACAGGCAAGCATAATATAGAGAGATAGACGATGATAACTCAAAGCAGGATAGTGAGAAGACGGGTTATGAGAGGAACAAATACCTTTACGAAGGGCAATGGGAAGATCGGGCAGGGCAAACCGAAGGCGGCAGAGGATCTGGCACCGAGGAGAATCCACATCAGCCAAAACAGGCTTGAAGGAAGGAACAGTGAGCGGCGGTTGGTTAGGTGCAATGGGTGTCTGAGGTGGAACAAGCTGAGCTAGTGGATGGGCGGGGCATAGGTGTAGGGATAAGGGGTGGCAAAGGCATAGGCATCACGAAAGTGGGAGTTCCTCAAAGCAGGAGAGGTAGAATGGGTAGATGGCTCAAAGAAGGGAATAGTGTCAAAAAAGGTAACATCCTGAGACGAGATAATGACGCAGAGTAGGAGAAACATTGAAAACCCTTTGGAGACCGAGTAACCAAGAAAAACACATTTAAGTGAACGTGCAGAAAATTTGTCAAGACGGGAGTTAAATTGTGAACAAACAGTTGACCCAAAACGTGCGGGAAGGGAATGCAAGGGGTCATGGGGAAATAAGTTTGAGTGGGGAACTTGGTAACCCAAAACAGAGGAGGGCATGCGATTAATTAAATAACATGCAGTTAAAACAATATTCCCCCAAAAACGAAAAGGTACATGATTATGAAGAAGAGAGTACGTGTTGTTTCAATGAGATGACAGTTCTTGCTCAGGAACCCCATTTTGTTGAGATGTATGAACACAGGACGTCTGATGGAGAATGCCATGAGGAACTAAAAATTGTTGAAAATCATGAGACTAATATTCTTTTGCATTGTCACTACGTAAAGTACGAATAGGAACACCAAAATGGGTTTTTATTTTTATAAAATTTGATAAAAATAAAAAGAAAACTTAGCCCTGTGTTTCAGGAAATAACCAAGTACAACAAGAATAGTCATCAACAAAGGTAACAAAATAACGAAATCCTAAACCAGACACCGTGTGACTAGGACCCAAATATCTGAATGAACTAAAGTAAAGGGAGGCGCGGCTCAACTACCAACACTATCAGGAAATGACTCCGTGTGTTTCCCAAGTTGACACGATTCTCAAGACAAACTGGATAGTTTGGAGTGCTAGGCCCCATGCGCGGAGTTGGCAAGGCTAGGATGCCCAACTGGGCGTTGAGGGTGAGGATCGTGGTGAGGGAACAAACACTTGACGAGGGCGCCAGGAGAGGCCACAAGACTCACATCCGCCAATCATCCATCCCGTGTCCGCCCCAAGAAAAAGAATCTTCGAGTGAATAAAATGATACACTTAAGGGCTTTAGTTAACCGAAATAGAGAGTAAGTTGAATGGAGAAACGGGAACATAAAGGATAGAATCAACTAACATAGAAGGTAGGGGACAAGTAGTGCCTACCCCGTGAGACCGTGTGAGAACCATTGGCTAAAGTGATAGTTGGTAAATAACTAGAAGTAGAAAGTGTGGAAAATAAAGCTTTATTACCGAGATATGTAGAGTGGCGAATCAAGAACCCAAGGAGGCCGACTGAGAGAGATAAGCAAAAGAATTACCAGAGTGTGCAACAGAGACAATGGAACCAGAGTTCTGACATTGCACAAACCACTTCAGAAATCAGCACAGTCAACGGAGATGGTTGATGTGCAAGTGGGTTCGGGTAGGCAGGAACACTGGCCTGCAACATTAAACAGGGGCGCAGGTGAGTATGCAAAGTGTAACAGCGAGCAATGGTGTGACCTAACTTATGACAGTGATCACACGTAGGCCTGACTTCTGAGAACGACCACGCTGGCATGACGAGGGTAGAGATATCAACCTAAGCTGGAGGAAGGAACACCCGTAGGTGGTTTAGCAGGAACTTAAGTAAGAGGCAGACACCATGGAGAGTGTAGGCACAGTCGGTGATCCCAAAAGCTCGATCACGGGTAGCAGAGCTCCTGAGGTAAACCATAAAGGGCCATGAGCATAAAGAAAGAGCTACATTGCTCCAATTCCTTCTTGGGTTATCACCAAGAGGCAAGAGTTCATTGAAGTCATGGAGAGCACGTAAATCTTACCCAAATAAGAGGACATAGAACCATCAAGCTGCGAAGAGCAATGATACCCATGAGATCCTGACAAACACGATAGAAACGTTGAGTGTCATTGGTGAAGGTTTCGCTTGCGCCCAAATAGATTCACAAGTGACATGAGCCCAAAAGATCTGTTTGATGGAAGGAGCAATGGTGGACTTGAGAATGCTACACAGCTGGGCATTAATCTTAACCCAGGGGCGTTACAACCGGATGTCGACAACCTTCGTGGTGAGGTGATCACATAGTCGTGTCCCATCAGGTGAAGTTTGATGTTGATGCCCAAGTATCACAGTTGTTGCCATCAAGTTTGTCATGGAAGAGCACACGACATAACTAGCGAATGCTGGAGCCTTGGTCTTCTGAACACCCTTATTGTCAAAGCAAGAGTTGTTGTCAGCCATGGGTCACGAAAGTACAAGGGGAGAAGATTTTCAA
Organism: Dalbergia oliveri; assembly: GCA_030441495.1. Classification (NCBI taxonomy): domain Eukaryota; kingdom Viridiplantae; phylum Streptophyta; class Magnoliopsida; order Fabales; family Fabaceae; genus Dalbergia; species Dalbergia oliveri. Next base: position 169,600 of record JAMLFY010000019.1, on the reverse strand, counting down.
ATACGACCTCTGCAAATTGCACGGTTGGCAAAAAGGCCAGGAGATCCAGGAAAGGGATGGGCCGAGCATCGCGGTGGAAGGAAGCTAAGGTCACCAGATGTGCCTACTCCGCCGAAGGCGCGAGTGAACAATGCAATGGAGAGCAACGCAACGCATGGCGCACATTAACGATCAAATCAGGACCGAACCACCAGCTCGACGCAAGGGAAGGGCGACGCTAGTGGTGGGGTCTGGGGTGACCCGTCGTCTAAAACTCACGGGGAGTGAAGACTGACGGAGATGGTGGCGGAAGCTGAAGTGATGACAAGGGAGGAAAAAAAAGGAGCCAACCAGAAGGAAGACACGATGGCCGAAAAAATTTCCACCTAGGACAATGGGTCCCTTGACACGAACTAGGGTTGCTTTTCTCACTTAGGCTCTAGATACCATGTTGAGAAATAGAGAAAGAGAGAAAATCATATGAGGAATCCGTGTGTTTCAACTACACAATGAGAGAGCATATATACATACGTGCAATAAATACACCATAATTATAAATATATATTTTCCCTAATTATAGATATAATATTTTTAATTACAGATATTCATAGACTTTAACAAACCCAAACCCAAGCTCTCGTGTTTCTCCAATTGTTGCACCAAACAGGGCTCGTTCACTAAGGTGTGGAGATAAGCTATGTTACCAACTCCAACTTCATTATTCTTTGGATTTGGGCCTGGCCATTAGGGATGCGAATGAGTTTCCTAACCCTAATTCTAGAACATGCTTCTCTCTCTTTGATAGTGCCACCCAAAGGAAGTGTTGTTACCACCATCCCAATGGAGTCGCCGTTGATGATATTCCGCCGATTTCTTTCGTGACTAGCGCCATCATACCTACGAAAACCCACAATGCTGCCATTGCCACCGCAAAAGTCACACCACTAGCCCCCTTCTTTGCTTGCACTACCACTGCACGTCAACCACCACGCCTGAGCGTCAACTATCGTCCTTCTACCTCGATCTCCCGTTCCAATAACCCAACTATAGCACCTACACCTTTGCCTTCCTTCTCTCTCCACCATTCTGTTAATGCAAGGTGACAATATCACCGCCACCGCGTCGACATTTCAGCAATGAAGACATGCTATCGACTGCCACTTTGGATCGCCGATGGTCACTCCTTCGATCGCACGACAACTTGCATTCCTCGTCTTCTCCTTTCCTATTTCGTTGCAATGGCCTTGGTCTTTCTTCACCTTTCACTCTTCTTCTCGCCTTGCTCCTCCTGAGCCATTCCCTCTCCCTTGTTGATGACCACGTTCTCATCTCGCAACAGAAACTGCTGAGTTTTCTGTTTGTCATCGTGGTCTCTTCCCTCAGCTTCTCCGTCATCATCTCCTCACTTTTTTCCGTCTCTTGCACTATTTTCATGATCTATAGAAGCGCAAAAAGCTTTCAACTCTTCGCAAAGGTTAATTATCTCTCCCAACTATTTTGCATTCCAAAGGTCTTCTCTAGCCTTTTCCCCCTCCTAGTCTCCTACACTCTTCCCTAGTCATTTTTGCCCTCCGATGCTCTTCTTGAGCCTCTCTCAAGGCGCGCTTCTATTGGATTTCCAAGTCTTCCTTAACCACCCTCCAAAGACGGTTCCGAGTCATTCCCTCTACCTTTCCCTACCCTGAAGTCGCTCAAAATTGCCTCCATTGCTTGGAACTAGCACTGAAAGCTTCCCCGATAAGTAGAAGCTTTGATACCATTGCAAGGATTGGACTAGACGTAATGAAGAGAGGAGGAATTTTGAGAAATATGTGTGCATTTCACTAACAATCTGCAATACAAATGAGGAAGAATGAGAGCTACTCTACTCTCTAAGTGTCAAAGACCCACTAATCAATTGACAAATGACACTAACTAATCCCTACTTTCCTTTATTTATAGGCAACTAAGAAAGAACTGCCATACTAACTAATGGGTTCCTAGCACATCATCAATCTAACGCATAAATAACAAAATAGAAGTCAGGAAGCATAAGGAGAAAAATATATAGTACCAAACGCTAATTAAGTTAAGCCTCTAAGGCTTAAAGTAACTAAACGAAGGAAAGTGAAAACACAAAGGTGAAAGTGGTGTTAGAACAACGTCATGGTCTACTCTTAGCAACCAAAAAGCCAAAATAATAATAATAATAATAAAAATAAATAAAAAGAAATGAGACAGAGAAACCAAACACACAAAAAAAAAAAAAAGAGGAATGAGCAGAGAGAAGATGAAGCTTGATCCAAACCTACAACAAAGGAGGGAGAATAGAATATTGGGCTGGGTTTGGCCATAAAAAATCCTAGCTAGCTCAAATGTGTGGTTTTGATGAAGAAAAGGGCAAAAAAGTGCATTCAGGGGTTGTGAGAGAGGGTTACTTGAACCTTAGAAGGCTTCTAAAGAAATAGAAGCAAAATAACTGAAAAAACCCCTGAAAATTGATTGGAAATAGCAGAAAATGGGAGGACAATAACAGCTTTTTCAGCTTGTATGACATAGTGGAAGCAATTTGTCACTATTTGAGGCCGCAATAGCTACTATCATGAAATGCAACACAAGAAGGTTGCCATTGCAGCCTCCAAGTACGACGCTCCACTATCTTGAAATGTTTTAACAATTAGCACTTCTAGGTTATTGAGAATACAAAGAGTCATATAGGGTAAAATGTTAATGAACATAGCCATTTCTCAACACATGCCTATTAACTATTTTAAAAAACTAGACAATAGTGATTTTTGCTCTAACAATTGAAGTGAGAATCAAACATGGAATAGAAAAACATTTTTCATAAATTATGTTAGGACCCCAAATAATATGAATATTGTTGATATTACCCCTGCCCTTGTAATGTTACCCCAAGTAATATTGCTTTACCTTATGCTAAGGTTTATAGTAGAATGAACAAAGGCATGTGGCTAAGAAGGGGAGGGAGGCATGGTTGTCAGGAGCGCGCTCCAGAGCGTAGAAGCGTCCGCTCTTACGCTCCTTCGACAGCCCAGGTGCCCGCTCTGCTCTTGGGTGCGCTTCGTCCAGCGGGAGCGACGTGCTAGAGTGTAAGAGCGGTGAGCGGCCGCTCCCCCGCTCCGCAAGCTCCTCGGCCCAGAATTTGGGCTTGACTCGGCCCAAATCTGAAGGAAAAAACACCTAGATCAAAGCACGAAGCTTTACCTGGAAGAGTGGCTTCGAATATCATTGTGTCTGAGTTATCTCAAAACCGTCGAGCGCTCCGCCACCGTCGCGCGCGCCGCGTCGCGCGCCGTCGCGCCCTCCGCGTCCTCGAGCCGCCGACTCGCATCCTTTGCGCACCGCCGACGCGCATCGCCGACGTGCACCAGGAGCGTCCTTCATGTGTTCGCTCTCCCCAACAGCCGCACCACCGTCGCCCTCACGCCGCCAGCGCGCCGCGCCCGCCCGTCACGCAGTAGTGCCGCCGCCGCCCTCCATTCTGCCTCCGACCGCCTTCACTCGCTTCGAGCTGCGTCGAATCGGTCTCTTCTTCGAGAGAGAAAGGTGAGTTTGGGCTGTTGTTTCTTTGGTTTGAGAGTGAGTTTAGTGTTTTGATTTTGAGTGTATTGTTTTAACTTATTTACGGAACTTTGCTCTTGTTGCGTTGCTGATTGTTTTTCATTTCAATTTATAATTTTTTTTGGGTGTGGGTAATTGAAAAATGTGGTTGGTTGATTATGAAGTGGTGTTGGTAATGATTTTTGGTTAAATATTTTTATTGATTGTTGATTAGGTATTATTTGGTTAAGAAAAAATGTCATCAAATGAAGGAGCTAATAGGGAGAGTAGAAGTCCTGTTGAATCTAAGCTAGGAGTGTTGCGGAGTGGAAATGTGGGTAGAAAAGTTAACAAGAATGCTCAGGAAATAAGAGTGATATAGCTTGGAGTCATGGGACTTGTATTGATGGAGATTCAAGGAAAATAAAATGTAATTATTGTGGAAAGGTGTTTAATGGAAGTATTTATAGATTGAAGCATCATTTGGCTTGGAACACAAAAAGATGCTTCAGCTTGCTTGGAGTTTGAGGAGGTGAAGAAACAAATGTTTGATATTGTTCTTGGATTGCAACAAAAATTGGACAAAAAAACAAGAGATTTTGAAGAAGGAGTAGCAACCAACAAAGATAGTGGTGAGGATGATTCTTCTGTTGGTGAAAAAAGAAAGGAAAAGAAGTGGAAACACCTGGAAATCTTTTCAAGAGAAAGGGTGTTAGCTCTCAAGCTACTATCAATACCATGTTTAAAAAGAATTTGAGGGAAGAAGCATGTCTAGAAATTGCTTCTTTTTCTACAATAATGCCATACCTTTTAATGTGGCAAAGAGTGAAGAATTTGGTAAAATGTTTGAAAAGGTTGCTAGGCATGGCTTAGGATTTAAGCCACCTTCTTACCATGAATTAAGAGTCAAATACTTGAAGCAAAAGGTAGATTCCACAATGGAATCATTAGAAGAACATAAAGCTATTTGGAAGAAGACGGGTTGTACTATTATGACTGATGGATGGACGGACAAGAGAAGGCGAACTATATTGAACTTCTTAGTGAATAGTCCTAAAGGGATTTTTGAAGTCTGTTGATGCCTCCCATATTTCCAAAACGTTGATAGGATATTTCAGATGATAGATGATATTGTTGAGGAGATTGGTGAAGAGAATGTTGTGCAGGTTGTCACGGACAATGCAGCTAATTATAAAGCTTGGAGAGATGTTGATGGGAAAAAGAAAAAAACTTTATTGGACACCTTGTGCTGCACATTGTATTGACTTGATGTTGGAGGACTTTGAAAAAAGTTGGAGCTTCACAAGGAGACAATTTCTAAGGGAAGAAGAATTACAACTTATATCTATTCAAGAACCCTTCTCATTTCCTTGTTGCAATACCATACCAAGGAGCAGATTTGGTGAGACCAGGTATGACTCGTTTTGCTACATCTTATCTTACCTTGGGTTGCCTCCATGAGAAGAAGCTGCATTGTTGAGAATGTTTACTTCCAATGAATGGAAATCAAGCAAATTTGCAAAGACAAGGGATGGGAAGTTTGTTGAAAATATTGTCTTGGATAGGATATTTTGAGAGACATTGTTCTTTGCTTGAGAGCGCTTATCCTCTTATCCATGTGCTTCGCTTAGTGGATTCAGATGAGAAACCAGCCATGGGATATATATATGAGGAAATGGACCGAGCAAAAGAAAAAATCCAAAAAGCCTTTCAAGGTGTTCAAAAAAGGTAAACTACAATAGTCTTGCATTCTTTAGTTTAGTTTAAATTAGAATATTATTATGTTTGTTTAGTGGCTAATCCATTTTTCTATTTTCTAGTTATATGCCATTGTGGGAAATCATTGATGCAAGATGGGATAGTCAGCTTCATAGGCCTTTGCATGCTGCGGCTACTACTTGAACCCTCAATTGCATTATAGTGATGGATTCAAGATTGATTATGAAGTCAAGAGAGGACTATATGACCTATGGAAAGAATTGTGGGAAACACAGAGGAAATAACCAAGATTGATGCTCAACTTGAAGATTTCAAGAGTAGAGCAAAGTTTTTTGGAAGGGAAGTGGCTAAGGCTGCCCTTAAGACCAAAACTCCAACACAATGGTGGGATTCTTATGGATGAACACCTAGAGCTCCAAAGATTTGCCATTCGTGTGTTGAGCTTGACATGTAGTTCATCAGGATGTGAGCGTAATAGTGCATTTGAGATGGTAAATTTTTAACTTCTCACTAATATGATTTATATTTCATTTTAGAATTACTTTTCCAATTGTTATATGTTGAATTCTTTGTATTTTTTTAGGTCCATACAAAGAGGAGAAATCGTTTAAAACAGAAAACCATGAATGATGTTGTGTTTGTGATGGCTAATTCTAGATTGGCCAAGAAGAAGCAATCTAGAAAACATGCAGAGTATAACATTGATGATTTGGATTCAGATGAAGAATGGATTATGGAAGATGAAGAAGGATTGGATGGTATTGAGGATTTGGAGATCCCTGATGATCTTAACTTGGCCCCTGAACAAGATGGTGGTAGAGTTGGCCATTCAAGTGATTTGGAAATTCCTGATCTTGATGAAGATGATTTTGATAATTTCCTTCAAAGAGAAGGCAATGAAGATGGAGGAGATCACATAGAGGATGATGAATATGATGATCATAATCTGATGGATTTACTTTAGATGTCTTTTAATTCTAGTACTTGAATACTTGAGTTGTGTTCTTTAATGTTCTAGTTTTAAATCATGTCAAGAACTTATGGGTTGTGACTTTGTGCATTTTTAATTGGAGTATTACTATGTTAATTGTGACTAATTTTGCTTATTTGTGTTGGTATATGTGTATATATTTTTGTATGAATGCAATTGTGCATTCTGTAAGCTTACGCTCCGTGCTACGCTCCTACGCTTTACGCTCTTATTTCACCCTTCCGCTCCCCGTAGGAGCTCGCTCCTGACAACCTTGGAGGGAGGACTGATAATAACTTTGCCTAGCTGGCAAGGTTAGTGGGGGGTTGAATGCGTTGTTCATTCCGTTAGGGAAAAAGGGGGAAATATATGGGGAGAGGGAGAGTGCTGGGGAGCATCTCAAAAGTTGGAAGGAGTAGGATTGACTAGATTACGGAGGTTTGTGAAGAATTATGGGAAGATTGCATGGCCACTAACCCAACTCCTTAAGAAAGACAGCTTCAGGTGGGAGAAGAGGCTCAAATGGCTTTTGAGAAGTTGAAGAAAGCTATGACCTCTTTACCAATGTTGGTTGTTCCATCATTTACCAAACCTTTTGTGATTGAAACCGATGCATCCGCTAAAGGAATTGGAGCTGTTTTGATGCAAGAAGGAAGACCCATTGCATATATGAGCCAAGTTCTATCTGAGCGAGCCCAAAATAAAAGTCCATCTATGAGAGAATTAATGGCCATGTTGTAGTAGAAATGGCATCATTATCTGCTGGACAGCATTTTGTGGTGCATACAGACCAGAGTCTGAATATCTACTGGATTTAGAGCGTTATGGGTGAAGACAAGCAGAAGTGGGTGACAAAGCTTCTTGGGTATGATTTCGAAATCAAGTATATGATAGGGAATGAGAATCAAGTGGCTGACGCCCTCAGGAAGCTCCAATATTCTACCATTTCTATTGCTCAATGTTGTTGATTAGACTGATTTAAAGGCTGAAGTTCAAGCAGATTCAAGGCTGCGAGGTATTATTCAGGATTTGCTGAGGGAAATGACTATCATCCGAGGTTTGAATTGAGGAAAGGGAGATTGTACTACAAGGCAGGGTGGTGACTGCTAAGGAATCAGCAAAATTCCTCAAATCTTGCAAGAATTTCATGACTCTAGCACTAAGGGTCATTTTGGTTTCTTTCGAAATTACAAGAGGATTTCGGGCTTGCTGTTTTGGGAAGGCATGAAATCCCGCATCCAGCAATATATCAAAGAGTGTGATGTTTGCCAAAGAAACAAACACCAAACTCTTTCACCTGGAGGGCTCTTAGCGCTTCCAATTCCGAGCAACACATGAATGGATGTAACCATGGATTTTAGGGCCGCCTAAGTATCTGGAATGGACACAATCATGGTAGTGGTTGATCAAATGACAAAGTATGCCCATTTCTACCCTCTATCCCATCCATATATTGCTAAGGTGGTGGCTACCATTTTTGTCAAGGAAGTGGTTCGCCTTCATGGGTTTCCAAGTTCAATTGTTTCAGATTGTGACCGGGTGTTCATGAGCAATTTTTGGACAAATCCATTTAGGATGGCCGAGACTAAACTAAATATAGTTCGGCTTACCATCCTCAAACCGATGGGCAAAGTCAAGAATCAACAAGTGTCTTGAAACTTATCTCTACTTGTCTTCAGAGGTTCTAAACCTCGACAATGGCCTAAATGGCTCCCTTGGGTTGAGTATTGGTACAATACCAATTACCATGGCGCTATTCGCATGACTCCTTTCAAGGCACTTCATGGAAGGGACCCTCCTACCCTTTTAAGGGGTGGTAGGAGTCCACAGTTGAGGAGCTCCATATGCTACCTGGAGGAATGAAATCAAATGTTGGATGAGCTGAAATTCCAACTAGAAATGGCTCAAAACAGAATGAAGTCATATGCAGACCTCAAGAGAAGAGAGGTGGAATATGAAGTGGGGACAAGGTCTATTTGAAGCTCCAACCTTATAGGCTCCAGACACTTGCCAAAAGGGTCAACCAAAAGTTGAGTCCTTGATACTATGGGCCTTATGACATTGTATAAAAGATAGGACTTGTTGCTTACAAGTTTAAGCTTCCAACTGACTCTAGAGTGCACCCCGTTTTCACATGTCTCTGCCGAAGAAATGTGTCTCTTCGAATGTTAGTGGAGGGGTGAATGCATTGTTGATTCTGTTAGGGAAGAAGGGGCAAATATATGGGGAGAGGAAGAGTGCTAAGGGGAGCATCTTAGAAAGTTTGAAAAGGAGTAGGATTAGGAGAGTGCTAGGTCTCAACACCTAGCTGATTCACATACCTTATTCTTTAATTTTCTGCAATTACGATACACAACAGGAGGGACGAAGCTAATACTCCACTGGTATTGCTCTTTTCTGAGGAATATATTCAACTTCTGCTCTATTTCTACTTTTCTGATACCAGTTCTCACATATTAACACTAACTATTCACATGAAGTTTTCCCAGCAAAGTAAAAAAATTAATGCCAGTACTCTTCAACATAACTCCCCTATCTTGTAATGATAAAAATAATGCCAAGATCACAACTGAATAATCAGTTAGTAGAACTATATTTACATAATACTTGATGGGCAGTCATCCGTCTTCTAGGGTCACGAACAAGCATTTTCCTTACTAAATCTTTGGCACTTTCAGAAATTCCAGGCCAGGGATCTGAAGAGAAGTCAAGATCACCACGCAGAACCTGTTCAAATATTCCTTGTTCATTTTCTGTGCAACAATTATGATCACAATTAATAATCAGAGAAATATAGGTATTATAAGACAAGAGGTCAAAACTACATAGTCCAAAAAATCCAGAATGTCTCACCTGCCCAAAATGGAGGAACTCCACTCAAAGAATGTATAGGATAACTCCAGCACTCCAAACATCTGCTTCAGGACCATAACGCTTTCGCAAAACTTCTGGGGCAACATAATATGGGCTGCCAACCACATCAGTAAATATATCACCTGAAAGAAAGACCATCAGTTTTTCCCCATGGAATCAATGTACTACTTCAAGCTGTCTGAAGCTTCATTTAAAAATATGCTGGTTAATGAAACATGAAACCAATATAATACTTAAAACACAACAAAGTATATGATCAAAACATTTGATTTTTTGTTCAAATGATTTTATTTTCATATAACTCAATAATAATGAGAAAATAATTGCAACGTTAACAGCGCCTCAGATGTGACCCTTGCTGTTGTAGCATTAGTCTGATTAAACACATATCTTCAAAGTTCCAGGATTGACAGTACAACTCAATGAAGGGAGCAATGCTAAGTTGCTAACACCAGTCCTCCAAAAGTAGAGACTTTTTGCTGATTCTAGGAAAAGAGGAAAAGTCATAACTTCAAAGATTTACAAAGTTAATAAAAATTATTGAGCTATTTGGACTCTGAAAAAGTCTGTAGGAAAAACATCTTAAGTTCAATGATTTCACAAAGTTATCAAAAATTATTGAGCCATCTGGACTCTGAAAAAGTCTGTACTCTGTAGGACAAACATCTTAACTTCAAAGATCTCACAATGTAAACAAAAACTATTGAACCATTTCATCTCTGAAAAAGTTTGTAGGAAAAAGAGTCAAACGCACTCAAAAAGTTCCTGCACAAACAAAAGTAACACATCGCATATCTTTGTATGCCTAGCAGCTGAAAAATATTAAACCAGTTCTACGAAGAATAGTGCTTGTCAAAGATTCAACAAATTATGAAATTGATGATACTTGAAGCCAGCAACCTGTAACCCCACACTCCACCCTTTATATTCAAGTGTGTACCGTTTGTGTTCATTCAAAACTTAATGGAAAGCTACCATTTTGGTCATTGAAAGATACACTTTTTTCTCAATCTGACACCTCAACTTTTAATTTATCATCGGATACTTCATAGATGTTTAATTCATCCCACCATTGCTCTGCTGTACACATTTGGTACACATGCCATAGATCCAACATCATAAATGTTTAGTGTTTACATCAGGACCAATTTGAGATGAAATGAAACCTTTAAGGATTCAATTGATAGAATTAAAATTTGAGGGAGGCATCTTTGAAGGGCCAAAATTGTAGTTTTCTCTATATTTATTTAATCACAACACAACTATATGACCATCAGAAAATACCTGGCTTAAAGAACACAGATAATCCGAAGTCAATGGTTTTGAGAAGTGAATCCTCATGCTGATTGACAAAGAGAAAATTCTCAGGTTTAAGGTCTCTGTGCATGACACCAAGCGAATGACAAGCTTCCACAACCCCAACTATAGTCCTAATAAGGTAGGCAGCCTGTCTTTCAGTATAATGCCCACGCTGAATAATCCTATCGAAAAGCTCACCACCTGCACATAACTCCATCACAACATGAACAGCCACTGCATCCTCATAAGCACCTTTGATGGATATAACATTAGGATGCCCAGACAAGTGGTGCATTATCTGAATCTCTCTTCTCACATCCTCAACATCCTCATCGGTCACCAGCTTCCTCTTCGCGATAGATTTACAAGCATATTCATGTCCTGTTGCCTTCTCAACACACGAAAAAGTTGTTCCAAACTGCCCCTGTCCAAGCTTTCTCCCCATAGTGAAGAATTCCTTGAAGTTGCCAGTTTCTCTTTGTAAAACAGAATCAACACGGAGTCCGGCACTAGAAACTCTCTTCACAGAAGCAGGTTTCTTGGCTTTCTTTTTCTCGGTTCGGTTCCACTCCTGGTTTTGTTTCTTGTTTTGTCTCTGGCTTTGGCATAGTAATCTGCTCAGGGGGTTTGCTCTGGACAGGCAAGGGTGATTCAGGTTCATTAGTTGCTTCCTCGTTTACAGTCTTTCTATTGGATACTGAATCTTCGGGAGATTGGGACCACCACATCGCCGCAGAAACTGATTGAAGAAAACCATTTCTTGAAATGCTAGGACCAACACAAGTGTTCCCCATAGTGCTTTACACAGAATTTTTTCGTGATAGTAATTGCCCAACTTTCATCACTCGGATCTAGCTAGGCCTATACCATCTGTTAACATAACACACGAGATCCGAATATGATCTTCAAGTCCTGAATAGTGTTCATCTAAGTCAAACCCCGTAAATTGCAACAAAAATTTGGTACAATCAACAAATCTAAAGATTCAGTATCCTCCAACAAAAAGAGTATATATTCAATGAAAAGGCAGAAAGAACTTTTTCTTTGAAATAATAATAACAACTAATGATTGATATTAACAGACCCTTACAAATAAAGGAAATAATGCTTAAAATTTAAAAATTTGCGGCAAGCATAGAACAATCTAGCTTGTAAAATGAAAAATAAAAGAGAAGAGACTCCAAGTTTGTAGAATTTGAAAAGCAGCCCTCAATAAGAAATGCATGAAACAGAAATAAGAATACCAAAAGAGAAGCAAAAAATAACAAAGATCGATAGATTCAAATGCAAAACATAAAAAGGAAACAAGAGAAGTAAAACAAATGAAGCAAAAAAGGGAGGAAGAGGGTGGTCCGACCTTGACTTGACCAGGTCAGTTGTGGTCGATGAATGGCATAAATTATGTCTGGTGGGTTTCTGGTTTGGTATGGCTTGGCAATGTTGTAAATAGTGGACTCTGTGTTGAGTATGTTCTTCGTTTATATCCAAGTTTACAAGTTATGTGTTTTACAATGATATAAAAATATATTAAGACACAGCACAGCTTGTCTGAACATCTGAGAGCCAAAAGAGGCAAACGCGTTTCGCCTCGAGTGGACATGCCAATCCCGGCCTCTGCGCTTTGACTGTTTTTCTGGGGATGAATAATAAAAACCCTTTTTTTTTTTTCCTTTCAAAATTTACTATTGTCTGGGTAAAGTTTATTGTTTTTACTTTTTAAAACAATAAACTTTTGTTACCAAAACAATTAGTGTGTCCGTGTGTTGGACACATTTTGAACATCGACATTGGACATGCTTCCATATATATTTAATTAAAATAATAATCTTTTAGCTCAGACATACACTAATACAAAAAAATTAGTTAGTCATTTTGAAAATTCTTTAGTTGATCACAAAAAAAATAAAAAAAGAATTAATTAGATAAAAAAATTATAATAACACGACAAAAAAAAATTAAGACAAAAAAAAATCATACAATGCAATAAAAAAATTATATATATATATATATGTCATATAGCTCTGGAATTTTTTGAGATTGGTGTGTCTATGTGTTTGTCGTCCATGTAGTGTATGTGCTTCATAGCTTTTTACTCTCCGCACCAACGAAGAAATTCACTCTCGCAAACTAAAGCTTTTTTGAAGGGAAAAAGAAAGACAAAATTTGAATTGATTATTTTTTTCGCAAAATTATCCAAATAAATGCATTTTTCATGTAATTAATTATCCAAGTTATCGCACAATTTCATCGATCGTATTTGGTCCCTCAAGATTTTTGCATTGCACTATTTTATCCTTCAAGAAAAGAAATTAATCTCATGGTCCCTTAAAATTGAAAATGATGGACACATTATCACGACCTTACTGAATCGTGACCAACACGTGAGGAATTCCATCCAGTAAACCTTATGGGTGATGTGTTCTAAATGCATAACTTATCATAATATAATACTTAAAAAATGATTTTCTTTTAAATCAACAACAATTTCTCTATTTAAAACATAATATTTAATTTCATAAAACTAGAAATATTTAATATTCAAGCTTTGAAAACCTCTTCTTAATCATTTCTGCCATTATAAAATCATAAACTAATCCATCACATGATATTAATCTTAAATCTGATAACTGTTTAACCATCGAAACTAATCATACTAATGGCTGATCAAACACAAAATCTAATCAAAACCAACAGTTGAAATCCATACTTAAACTCTGGAAACATATAGGAAAATATATAAACTTTGAAAATAGCTACAGGATTCAAAATACATACGCTCGGAACCGCTAAACTAAAGCCCTTAAGACTAACATAACATAATCTAAGCCTTACAATAATGTAAAGCTCACCAAGGAATCGTGCGAAAAACCCTGAAGAAACGGGACTGCACCTACTATAAGAGAAAGGGAGAGGATGAGTCGACTGAATGAGTGGATTCTACCCATCACCCACATGAGACAACCAACAACCATATATAGATATACATGCACTGGCAAAATATTTTCAACATTTACATAACATTGCTATTCAGGGAAAAACATGTTCCATACCATAACCTCATAACAAACATTTCTACATCCATAGTTCATCATGAAAACATTTCAATTGGGTGCTACAACTCATAGAGAAACAGCACCTGTTACTATACATATAATAACAATAACAATACCTCAACAGTTCCTGAGTTATGCATGTCAACCATGGCATACCCAATTTTTGCTCTATGATCCCTCAAGGATCTAAATTGGACACCTAATTAGGTTCCATATTTGCTTTGTGAGATTGCCCTAAGGACAACTTAGTACCAAGTGTACGCCCATTTTTACTGTAATTTTTACTATCATTAGGAATTACCGAATTATCGTAGGTAAATATTATATAAAATTTGAGACCAAACAATCCTTAATAAAGGAATATAACGTTAGAAGAGAAGTTAGGAGCAATTCGTGCAAGTATTGCAAACCCCAAATTTCTGTACGTGTAAAATGACCAAAATGCCCTGAGGTTATTTTACTAAAAAGGATCGTGGGCCCCACCCATCCTCAAGGGGATGTTTTGATGTTAATAAGGGATTGTTTGTGTTATGTGTGTTAATAGAGGAGAAAAATCCAAATTTTGAGCTTCGCGCGAAATGACCAAAACGCCCTTACGTTTTAATTCAATTTGCGTGCCGACTTAGCCCAAACCTCACTAAAATGTGTTAAAAGGTGTTTTTAAGCCATGATTAACCATTGGTTAAGCTCGGGTGGTCTCGGGCAATTTTTAAGTAAAATGACCGTTTTGCCCCTTCTTTGTGCAGTTTTACAAATTTTGAGATTTTTGATTCGTCTAACGAAACCTAAGCAATATTAGGCTCAAATTAAAGCTTATTAAATTCTAATTACTAATCTAGAGTCAAAATTATTTATTTAGATTGATTAGAACCTAAAATTGCTTAAAACACCCAAATTGCTTAGTAATTCACTTAAACCCTTAACCGTAAATTCTCTAAATTGCATGAATACCTTGCCTACACCTAAAAAATACATGGAACACACAAAATCCTCTTCCACAAGGCTGTAATGCACGAAATTATTGAGTAATAAGTCAGAAAATTATTACACAAAAATCCAAAGAATGAAAACAAAGAATCATGAAAACATGGAAACATGATTCCATGTTTTAAGCCACCAAACAAAATGATTTTTCTTCCTTATTTTTTTCTCTAATTTTTGGTCAGATTTCTTTCCTTCCTTTGTCCATTTATGAGCTGCAAAATCTCTATAAATAGGCATGCTTGAAGATAGTTTAGATGCTTAGTTCATAACTTACACAAATTCTAGTTTTAGGAGCACCAAAAGCTCTCATTTCCTCCTCCTCTTGGCTGAATTCTTTCTTCAAGTTTTCAAGAATATTTTCTTTCATTTCACTCAAGGAAACCAAGTTCTCTTCCTTTCCTTCAAATCAGATTAGGTAGGGAGTTGTTTTTAAGTTTATTTCTATGCTTTGCTAAGTGTTGTTCTTGGTTCAAAATGATGATTTCATGGATTTTCTCTAGTTTTTCCATTTGGTTTTCTTCTTCCTTTTTCTTTGAACAATTCAGCCATATGGCCTAGGTGGGACTAAGATGATGGCTTGATGATGAGGACCTTGAGGGTGGGTTGTGAATCCATCACAAGTTAGGCCTCTAAAGCTTGAAAGTTCCACTTGATGCAAAACTTTAAAGAATAATATTTTTATGATGTTTTTATGATCTTGAGTTTAGAACTTGAAAGATGTATTTTTCACTTTGTCTTGCTAAGATATATTGGGTTGAATTTATATTTCTCTAAAGTCTTGGAGGAGCTCTAGTAAAGAAATAAAATGAACTTGCATCCATGTTTAAGTTTATGCCTTGCATAACCATGTTTACTTTCTATGTCATCACTAAATTCTCAAGAATGAATAAATGAACTTGCATATTCATGTTTAAATTTCCAAGCTTGCATTTCATGTTTAAATTTCAAGTTGTCACTTAATCTCTAAAGATAATAAAGAAGTTGCATCTCATGTTTATTTTATGCTCTCACTTTATTTTATAATGGCTAAAAAGTCAATGCATGGCATGTTTATTTTATGTCATCACCTAAAAATCCTAGAGCTCAAAGACTTGCTTATGAATCATAAGCAAAGAAATGAGATAATTGGAGTTAAAGAATTTATTCTTTAAGAAGTCTTGAGAATTGGAGCTTAAAAAAAATGTAATTCTCATCCCTCACCGGTCCTATGATGACTACCGCCGCTCGTTGCTTAAGATTCTCTTCTCCCTCTACTCCTGTGCGGATTACCGCGCCAGTTTCTTGCATCATGTTTATATTACAAGTTCTTGCATCATGTTTAATTTTTAAGTTATCACTTTAAATCTTAAAGATAAAGAAATAGAATTGCATATCATGTTTATAATTCCAAGCTATCACCTTATAAAGATAAGATTAAAATAAGGTTGCATAGCATGGTAATAATTCAAAGATGTCACCTAAATCTCTAAAGCTCAAGACTTGCTCCTTTTATCTTAAGTGAAATATTTAATTATGAACATTCTTTCAAGTTATAAATCGGTCCCATGGTTAAGTTAGGCCTAAAGTCCTATGACTTCTTTCAAGTTTAACAAAAAGAATTAGTTCTAAAAGAGTTTTAAAACTTTGTAAGAATTTTATGGGAAGCTAGTAATTTATGTGTACTTAAAATATGATTTGATGCTTATTAAGAATTTGGTGTCATTGATTGATTCCCTGGTTTATATGTTATAGTTGCTGTTGCAAACAATGAAAACTTATGCATGAAATAAAGACATATTCTATTACCTGGAAGAAAGTGTATTTGTAAGAGTGCAATTGGAAAGATTCTGGCTAAGGAAAGATTTGGTATTTAAGCGTGTCCATTGTGACCCACCTCTCTTTCCTGGAATCTCCAGATGCATGATTACAGTTGGTATATATTATTTCGGCATAAGACTATAAATGAGAAAATGTTATGATGATTATGAATGAAGAATTGTATTATGATATAACATGCAAAGACTTAAAGGTGACTCAAAATATATGAGAAAATGATCCTTTGGACCCAATCAAACTATAGGCGGTGAAAAGGTGATTCTTGCCCCCTAGTCTGTTCTCTCAAAAGGGTAGAGACGGAATTTTTACTTATCAAAAGGGATAAGTATGTGCTGGTGACGACTAGCAAGGTATGAGCTCATAACCTAGATTACTCCCAAAAGGGTGAAGTATAGGGTGGCCCAGGAAAATGATGATGAAAGTAACTTTAAGTCACCTAAGAAACTAAGTAAATGCATTATGTGAATATGATGTTCTGCTATGCATAGTATTTATGAGATGATGATGAGAAATATAATATTCTGCTATGCATAGTATTATGAAATGATGATGAGGAATATGATGTGATTTTATGCATAACTATGTTATTATATATGAAAGGAAAAGTTCATTATAAACATGACATGCTAAGTTTATGATGCATTATAAGACGCATGATTAAAAGGGACGAACCTCGGTAAAGTATATTTTCGAACTTAATAAATCAATCTTAGCATGCTCATTATTTCATAATAACCCAGGTTCCTGGGGACGATGATGATGACACAATGCATCATGAGGTGAGTACCCTACTGAGATTCTTTTTATAAGTTTCTCACTCCCTCTATTTTTCTTTCCATCTCGTCTTCAGAAACGGAAGGAAGCGTTCGTGAATCACATTGAGGCTCACGGGTAGCTGAACTTGAATCCTAGTTTCACTCGTATATTTCAGATATCTATCCCTATCCCTGAGTGTTATTATTAGGTGCCATTAATGGATGTCCTTCCATCCATATATTATTTATGTTTTATTAGATTGCCTACACTTAGTCTTATTCTTTGATAGGCAAAATATCTATATGATATGTAATTATGGATGTATGATGGAGCCAATATATTATGATGTGATGTTTGTAAATTCCTATGTGTCTTTTAAATTTTGCTAAATCATTCACGTTAAGCGCGCTCACGTTTTCAATTATGTTTAAAAAAAATGGCTCGTAATTTCACTAAGTATTTTCAAAGCATGATTAAGGAACTGAAGCAAAGAGTAAAGTCTAGTAATTAATCAATACTCCTAGGTGTATTGGGTTAATTATTAGGGTGTTACACCAAGGCTAACGATTTACAGCCATTAACTCACTATCTGTTGTAATGCCCGATGACGAGGGCAGGAGTGATTGCTGGTACAAGAGGCACGACAAAGAGCTCCTAGCAAGACCTCTAAGTGGAGGGATACATGAATGAACTGATTACACACCAAAATGAGAGGGATCCTAAGGTTGTATAGATATGGACTATAGGATTAAGGATGGCTTATATGAATTGATTAATACTACCTATGCCAGCAAATATGCATCTCCTTTTCGATAGCTTATCATGAAAGAACTCCAAGTTAAGCGTGCTTGACTTGGAGCAATTTTGGGATGGGTACACCTGGGAAGTTTTCCTAGGGAGCATGTGAGTGAGGACAAAGCACATGAAAAGACCCATGTTGGTTTGTGGGGACAATCATCAATCCATAAAGCAACGGGAATGTTACATCTTTTCTCTATAACTACCATCTAAACTAGTTTATCAAAAACCATAACTGAAGGGTGGGTGCTCCGTCTCTCACGAATGCAAGCTCCTCAAACTTATCTAGAGTTCTGGATTCATATAACTCTAATAATTTGACTTTAGCATGACTATGGCTATGGAAATCATGCCCAAGGGATCATCCGCTTGTAAGCATTCCGATTTCAAGCCCATAGAATATGTATCAGTTGCTACAAAAATCATCCTGAATTATGTACCTCTTAGTACCATAAAACTAAAGTTCTAAATTCAAATCTTAAGCTAACACAACTTTTCATATACTTGATAAATCTAAAATCATAATTTTAAACATTGGGGTTCATAATCATAATAGCTAAATTTCTTTTCACTACCAAAGCGCTGCTTCAGGCGATTTTTCCGACGGTTTGTAATCGTTATTTTCCATGTTTCCTGGTTTTCATTGGCCGTCGCAAATTGAATTATTTAGCGCGGTTAATTGTGGATGTGAGGCGGTTTAATGATTCGTGGAGGTTTTAATTTATATAACGCCAGAATTGAAAAGAAAGTGAAATATTTAATATTTGTTATGTATAACCTAATTGGAGCAGCTTCCTATCTCACACTTTCACTTTCAATCTCAAAGTCCCTCTCTCATCTTCCTTTTGTAACACCCTAATATTTAACCAAACACGCTTAGGACGTATTAAGATTAATTATTAGTTATTACTTCTTTTAAATTCCTTTTATCAAAATACTTAGCGGAAAATATAGGTAAAAGTTTTTTTTTGAAAACCTAAATCAAAACTAAAGCCATGCACGTACTACCATGAGCAAATCGTAAAACGCAGAGAACATAATCATACAAGTTAAGAGAAATAAAGAACACATTCATCCATAGGGCAAATATCATAATATTAAATAATATAGCTGAGTACATGATTCTAGATACATTAAATGAAAAACTAAATAAAGTCATACCTATATAAAGTGGGCAGAGTTTACGATACATAAAAAAGGAAAACACATAATAGAAAGGAAAACATAAACGCAAGAGGGAAGTCCCAAAAGATCAAACCCAAGCTATAGCTACGCCTCCCTCTAAACCTCCTGGTGACTTGTCCTCAGCGATGGGGAAATGTGTCCGAACGCTAGAGCTCCTCGGTCGTGGCCCAACGAAGTGGGGGTGTGGGCATGTAGATAGGGGAACAATGTGGCCTCCTCAGTGCGAGCGCCTCTCGAGCTGTCGCACTCACCTTGCAAGCCTCGGTTGGGTGATAGTATCCTCACTGCCCCTATCCATGTCCACGGGCATTGAGGAGCAGAACCCAGAGTAAACATAGGTAGGAGAGTCCTCAAACAAGTCGATCCCATACGCCATATAATGGAACGTACTCCAGGGTAGGCTCAAGCTGGAGAGGATGATGGACGGCACGGCGAGTCTCTCGTCGTGGGTCGGGTCTCTCGAAGATCATGTCATCGCCATACGATGAGGTAGGAGTGAAGCGAAAGCTGGAAACTGGATGCGCGAACGGTGTCCCATGTATGCAAAAATACGACAGCACAATGACCCTCAAAATGATATGACTGATGATCTGGGTCAAAGTGCACCTCCCAGATCGGCGTGTAAATGAAGACCACGAACGTCGCCATCGAGATCTGAAGACGTAATGGAAAGAAGAGAAAAATAGAGGGTGAGAATCTTACTAAAAATTCTCAGGGAGAATCCTTCTACCCTAATGTCATCGTTTACGTCCCCAGGAACCTTGGGTTTATTATGAAAAGATTTAACATGCAAAGGTTTATTATGAGGTATTATAAAAGCAATTATCCAAGGTCCGTGTTTTCTTTTATAATGAATCTTAATACATGAATGCAGCATAGCAAGGCATGAATGCATGGCAATACCTTATGCAAGTAAAACCAATAAAACATGACATGAACAATTTATCAGCATATAAGTGGCATGTAACTTCTCATGAAAACCTTTCTCTTTCGTAAGCATAGAACTTCACATCCTTTTCTCTTTTCTCAAACTTGTGACATAAAGGAATCAAACCTAGAATCATCGCCACCCTAACTAGGCTATGAGCTAATATCTCAACTAGTTGTCACTAGTTCTTACTTATCCTCTTGATAAGCGTAACATAATCACAAAAATTTTGACTCCTAGAGTACGGGTAGGGGGCCTAAGGATCACCCATTATGGGACTTTTTCCTTCTTCGAAATGCATCAGACTGTTAAGACCAGTGACTTTGTCCATTTCGGTATGGCTCCATCCATACCCCCATCGGGTTTACTTTCTCCTAGGTAGAAGGAGAAATGCATCTCAACATATCACTTTTAAAATCTTTCTTCCAAAAACTTCTTTAAGTCTCAATTTGATGGAAATTCGACAACACAATGGTACACCGAATTTCCTCAAATTTGAGTCATGCCACATAACTCATTTAACACATGCTTCCTTATTCAATATCTCAACTAAACAAAACTTTAAAATCATATAAACATATTCACCCATTTCATCAATATCTCATATTTTTCTGCATCTCAATCATAATATACCACATTATCATAACAATCATGTCATAAGCTCACATATTCTCATACACATGCCATTGATACCTTCACATACACTCTCGATATATCATAACTATGTGTTCACTCGTCACTTACTCTCATCATCTTCCCTATCTTATAGTATCTTATGCTTTGACCCTTAGGGTCTTAAACTTGTGTTCTAGCTATCCTAACACCCAACAGATTCCAATGCACCTAAAGGACCATTACTTGTAATTCTCTCTAATTTTTATGCTTACTAACACCTCCAAATAGCCTAAGATTAGCAGGATGGTTACTATTTGATTATGGGTTCTAGAATCTACGTTTTTAACCCTTTCTAGTTTCGTCTTTGCCTAAGGCTCTATATTCAATTCCTAAACCAATTATTAGGGATTCCTTTACATATCCACTAATTATAAACCATTTTCACTAAGTTCAATTATGCTGAAATAGAATTTATAATTCTTGTGTTAAAGTGTTCTAGAATCCTCATTTTAAGTCCTTTTAGTTACTTGTTCTTTCCTAACATTCTTAAATCAGTCCTTGCCTCACTCAAACACAATTTTACACATTTTAACTCCATAAAATAGTATCAATACAGTGGCCAAACAAACAAGGCAGAAATCGAATTATATATCTCACATAATCACATGAATTCATGATTTAAGCACATATAAGTTGCTAGTTTTCTCTTGGAATAATTTTAGGAGTTCAAAACTCTTTTAGAAACTAATTTATCTCATTAAAATCATGTAAATATGAGTAAGGCAGTAGCTAAATTATTTTGCCCATAAGGTAGATTCAAGACATAAAATCATGTTCATAGTATTCTCTAAATTCACCTATTCTTAGAAAAATTCCAAGACATGGGCTATTGACACTTGTGATTAGATGCAATTCATGCCAAGTCCATCATCATCATCACAAGGCCGAAAAGGCATTCATGGAATGCTTCCATTTCCTAAGACTTTACTTGTGATACATGGGCAAGTCTTTGAGCTCTAGAATATTTAAGTGATGACATAAACATAAACATGCTATGCACTTTGTTTTATTCTTCATTATAAAATAAAGTGAGAGCGTAAAATAAATATGAGATGCAACCTCATTATTATCTTTAAAGATTAAGTGATAACTTGAAATATAAACATGAAATGCAAGCTTGGAAATTTAAACATGAAAATGCAAGTTCAATTATTTATTCTTGAGAGCTTAGTGATGGCATCAAAGTAAACATGATATGCAAGGCACAAACTTAAACATGAATGCAAACTTATTTTATCTTAACTAGAGCTCATGCAAGACTTTAGAAGAACATCAATAGCCTTAACCCAACATGTATCTAACAATATAAAGTGAGCTTTAGAGTTCTTAACACCAAGTCTTCAAAGAAGTCTTATGGTTTGAACATCATCATCAAGCTCAAGAAAATGGACTAAGAGATAAACATCAACACTTATCAAAGCAAACATAAAAAGAACTACTCATATTCTTCATTTTATTACTCATGAGCTTCAATCTAGAGTAAACTCTAACGCAAACCAACTTTAAGGTTGGCAAGGGTAAGCTTAGAGCTCTTTGAAAACATGTGATTAAGTTTGTTAAACAAAACCTTTAGTGAGCTACTTAACATTTTATCAAACTTTGTACAAATAAAGGAAATAAAAACCGAAATCTTGAGTAAGGAAAAAGGAAAGGAAACCGAAATCATGTGTGGTCCAAGACCAAGTTTTCAAGCTTTAGAGGTTTCTCACATGGTATCCACAAGACCATTATCTTGAAACCTCATCATGAAGCCAAAGTTTTTCTCATCAACAAGGCTCTAAGGCCAAAATGAAAAGGAGGATGGAAAGAGCTTTGAAAACCAAGAGAAAACTAAAACTTTTCTTAAAGAAAGTAAACAAAACTTTGAAAATAAACCCCCCAAAAGAAGTCTTGGATGAGATGAAAGAAAGCTTGGGTTTTTGATGAAGTGAGAAGACAAAATCCTCTTTTTGATGGTGATGATGATTCGGCCAAGGAGGAAACACAAGGAAGATGAATTTTCCTTGAAAGTGTGAGCTTGGGAGTGGAAAGGTTTAGTGTTTGAGAAGTGGTTTGAGGTGGGGGAGTGGTAGTTCAAGGTTGTTTGTGGTGTTTTGTGGTGGTGGGAAGGTTTCTTTGGTGGTGGAGGAAGAAAACAAGATGAAGAGAATTTGAGAGGAAAATGAGAGAATTGCAAGAAAGCTTGAACTTAGCAAAGGTTCTAAATTATAACCAAGTTCACTAAGGCATGATACTTATAGAAAAAATGAAACATTGAGGTTGAAATGGGAAGGAAGGACGGCCTCTCATGGCTTTTGGGAGGAAAATATCTTCAAACATTAGGCATTCAATGGCATGGTTAGAGGTATGACCAAGTATGGTCCAAGGTATGGTTTGAGGTATGGTTCTTTGAGTGAAACAAAATCAACATGTGACACAAATGGGAGGTATGTATTCAGCAGCATGTGCAGCCAAGGGGGAGGAGAAATTGTTCTTCTAATTATGGTTTAATGATATGTTTAGGTGTATCTTTGATTAAGGTTTTGATTAGGAATTTGTAAGAAGGTGTTTAGGTGAGGTAATGGTCAATTAAGGTTGTCAAGACTTGATTTAGGGGTGGTCTTGCTAGATTAATGATTTAAAACTTTTTAAAGTCAAATTAAATCATAGATACAATTCCTTGATTTAAGGAATTGAGAGAATTTACTATTCAAGATTCCATGACTAAGAATCTTGAATCTAAAAATGAAATTAAAGTTTAACTAAGCAATCTTAGGTTCTGATTAACCTTAATAAATTATTTTGACTCTAGATTAATTATCAAAATTAATTAATCTTCGATTAGAGCCTAATATTGCTTAGGTTTGGTTAATTGTATCATTAGGCTCATTGTACACTGTTCTAGGGCAAAACGGTAATTTGCACTAAAACTACTGGACCTCCTGGCTTGACTAACTATCATGGTCCACTTATAAACATCGTTTCGAATTTCCTGAAAAAATTTCGGGTTCAAACGGCACCTTTAGATAAAACGCTATAAGGGTATTTTGGCCATTTTGAGTTGAAAGTTCGGAAAACGATTTTCACCTTGAATATCAAACACTACAATCATAATTCCCTTCAAACACTGAGTTGACCCATTTGAGGACTACCAGGTTGGCTATCCTTGAATTCTAGGTAAAAATGACCTTAGGGCATTACACCTCTCTCGGTGTTGCCTCAGGCGGGCTCCATTGAGCGATGCGGCGTCCTCCATCAAGTTCTCAGTTCAGCCATTGCTCTCAGGTGGCCTCCATTCAGCGACGCAGCTTGCCATCTCCGTTCAGGAGGCGGCTTCATTCTCCGTTCAAGGATGCGGCCTTGCGTCTCCTTCAGGGACGCGGCCTCTTCATCTTTGTTGAAGCAGCATGGCTCACGGGTAGCTGGAATCAATCTTGGAATCGATGTCTTGGTGCGGGGCAAGAACATACCCTGTTATGGCTGCTACCTCTGGTGCCTCGCGGTAGAAAGCCTAACAAGAGGGCTTCCCTTACTCAGGTCAGGTATGTTATTTTTCTACATTTAAGATTAGTTCCATAAATTTGATTTTACTCGATGTAAATTGGGGCAACACCCTCCGTTGAGGAGCTTGATAAGGATGGATTGTTGGAAAATCATGAGCTTCCTAAACCCTTTAAACGAAAGTTGGGGCCAGTTAGTTTTTTAATCCTTCAGGAGACGTGTAACTGGATTCAGTCTTGAACACACAGTTTTCCACAATATGCGCGTTTAGAGTTTAGACCAGAGACATGGGAGAGTGGATGAGTTCCTTTTTTCAGTTGTAGTAGTTCTGGTTTTCCTTTTTGCTTGCTTTGTACTTCATAATTCCAAGGGAATTGAAGATCAACAACGAGAGGAAAAAAAGGTAAAAAAGAAAATGAAGAATTGTGTGTTATTCAACTAGAACATTTCTATATGTAAAGAGACTGATCAACTTTTACCAAGAAAAATAAATATGCACCAATAACTGCAATTCAGGCGGTTAATAAACTACCAGGACTGAATTCGCGGCGGTTCAAATCATCGCTAAATATAATAATTTGGCGGCAACCATGCATTTCACGGCGGTTTGTAACCGCCACTAAAGTTAGAAAACCGCGCAAATAATCTAAGTTCCAGCCATTAGAAAGGTTTTTCGTTTCAAACCACCACTAAATATACAAAAAACCGCCGCAACATAAACCGCCGCGTAAACCACGGAAACCTAATTTGGCGGCGGTCATTCCAGCGTTGCTCGAAACCACCGCTAAATGGTTTAGGACGCCGTTATCGAGGTTTGAACCGATAAATGTTTTGTGGCGGTTTGAAACTGCCACTAAATCCAAAAAAAACCGCTGCTAAATCCATTTTTTCTGGTAGTATTTCTCTAAAACTCTATCCCATGCTCTACTATAGGCTCAAAACTCTTTCATATAAATTTTATATTTTTATAATAAATCAACTTAACATTCTAAAAGCTTTCTGAAATCCAAAGTTTGGAGTATATACATAATGATATCATAACTCTTAAAACATATTTATTAAAATAGCAACTACATAAAGTCATATATTCTTCCAACAATCATTTCATTGGCATATAAAACATTTTCCATACATACAACACAGCAATCATGGTCCCATGATTTTGTAAAACTCATTCTTTCATGCTATTATCATAAATCATAATTGTTCTAGCTTAACATAATCATGTAAAATCATTTTTATACTTTTCTTAGCTCAAATTTCATATTTGACAATCATCATGCAAGAAACATATTCATAATAATAAAACTAAGGCAATGAGATCAAACCACTCACCTAGAAAGGAGGGAGGTATGGTGTCAACACCAACAAAGCTCCATGGAGTGGGGATAGCACAACCAACTACCATAGAGCAACCATAAACTCTAGATTAATCTCTAACAATCCATAGATAGCTTTAATATAACTCTTACAACATTGGGGGAGCACCCATTTGACAACAATGAAGAACAACAATAACCCATACTATAGAACATGAAAGGAAAGGGAAAAGCTCCCTATTTGACAACAATGAAGAACAACAACAACCCATACTATAGAACATGAAAGGAAAGGGAAAAGGAAGTATAAACCAACAACCAAACTCACCTTGAGGCTTGGAAGAGGTGGATTTGATGGAGGATGAGCGTGGGGGAGGAAGAGCTCCTTGGCAAGGCTAGGGCTCAGTTTCTGCTTAAAATCATGAAAGGAGGGGGTACATATAGGGTAAGGGGGCTTATTTATCAAAACTGTATTGTTTTTCACTATGTGACATCAGCACGTTCGTTGAGCGAACTTAGAAGCAACAACTCATTGCAGCGAACATAACTAGTTGCAGCGAGGTTTTTGCAGAATTTTACAGCAATAGCACCCAAACTTTGTAACATTCTCCCAAGTACAACTTCATTCTTAAGCTATGATATCGTACTCGAGAGTTGTTACTTGTTAATTACGGACCTCTCTTAATTATCTATAGCAAGCTTGATTTACAAGATAACTAAGCGTAATTCTATTAAAACATATTACAAGTAAACATCAAGTTTATTAAACATACAACTAAAATACATAAGGAAGCTCCTCTATGAGCTTTAGTACATACATACTCATTTCACTAAGTACAGAATAAAACGGTAACTACTACACTACAACAACCTACACTCCTTTGCATAGCAGCATCATTATCCTTGGCTTAACCTGGAGGCGACACGAAAACAAACACATAGGGGTGAGAATTTTTAAAATTCTCAGGCAACTCCCCAATTTCACAATCATAGTGTCATCGTCATCGCCAAGCCATTTCGGTTTATTAAGAAAATGTGAGTATGTGACATATATCAAAGATTCTTTTTTAATGTTCAAAAACCATTCCTCCGAAGTGGGTTTCTTTTAGCATTTCGTCACTTCAAGCATATATCTCATCACATTCCAACAATTACTAAGTTACACAAGGTAGACAATTCAAAATAAGATAAGTAGCATATAATACATGCAATGAATTTATCTCAAGGTGACATGGTATCACTTATGGCCACAAAGATCAAATCAATGCATTTTTTCTTTTCATTGACATAGGAAAGATTTAGTTTACCTAACTGGTAATTTCAGTGGACAATTCCACAATAGATCCGTTTATACCCAACGGGTATTTATGGTGGATCACACCACACAAGGGAAATAGACCTTGAGGACTAAGCTTATTCCTATACGTGGTCATCGAACTTCATTTTTTTCCATTTTCGAATCCCACACAGATCTATTCCTAGTCAATACGTTTACCAACTCAAATAAATTTTGGGAAGTTACTACTTTCGCCTTCCCTCATTCAATCTAAGTCTTGTTTCTATTTTGTCCATATGTCAGAACATGCACAATTTAAATTTATACATCCTTATAATGGCATTATATACTTTTCTCTTTTCTCAAATGCATACATAGGCCACATATAGGCAATCATTCACAATGAAATTCTTATTCTTTTCTCATACTTCAATCTTTAAAATCCATAGCATGCATTTACATGTCATAAGTCACATGGCCAAACACTTAATATCAAATACTCATGTTATACTAGAAGCCAAAGTGCTATTTCATTCTCAATTCAAAGCATTGTTCCATTCCAGCACAATGGGCAAAGTTCCTGTCCTAGGCACAACATTGCATTATCATATCAAACAACCATTTCAAGAGTCACAAAAATTCTGTATGACACTTCAATGTGTCTAGAATAACCTATAAAAATTTTAGGACAACAGAGCTCCATAGCTACCTCAGTAAAATGTACAAATTTAGTGGTCAGGGGCCACCAATTCCAGGCCAAAGGAGTTCCCTAATTTTTAGCCCTAGCAAATGATTGAATTAATTCACAATAAAATTCAAGTGACACTTCAATATATTAGGGGTTGTTTGAAAGTGTTTTTGTTCTTAAATTTTTTAAAACCGTTTTAAAAAACAAGTTTCAGTTCAATTTTTAAAAATAAAAAAACAAAAAAACTTGTTTGGCAATTTAATTTCAAAAACAATTTTATAATGATAAAAAAAAAACACTGTTTGGATAATTTTTTTAAAAAATAATTTTTAAAACTAATAAAACGAAAAACTTTTTGGCAAATTGGATTGCTATAAATGATAAATTTTAACTATTATATTTTATAGATAATATTTTCCATACATAATAAATAAAGTCTTAATACAACTTCTTAAGCTAAAAATAGTCTTAACATAATTTGATGTCAATTTACATTTATAAATCCATTTATAAGCTATGCATGATTTTCTTGTAGTCACATTCAATTTCCAATTTGGTCACGATGCTTGTCATTTCACTTGGCTTCATCAGTCAATTTTGTTGTGTTGTTTCTATTGAAATTCACATCTAAATTTACATCATTCATAACTTCAACATTAGACAAATCCTTATCATCCTATTCTCTAAACAATTTGTCCCGTATTCCCACTTGTCTATAATATCTTTCACCTTTGTAAGGTGGGAGAAAGCCTCTAATACAGATACTCATAATCCACAAGATAATATGAATGAATCTAAAGCAATGAATGAGTATTAACATGAATACTGACAGGGGGCCACCCTCTAATATCTTAGTTTTAAAAAGAAAATTATTAAATAATTAAACATTAGTGAAAGAAACTTTGAGAATGAGAAGTAAAATTTAGTCTCAATCTACATCTTATTGTGTTCTTAAGAATACAAAGCACCATGCATATATTTTTAGAAACGGCAAACTGGAATATCATTCATAAAATAGTATTTCAATGTTACAAACTATAAGCTGGCCAACATCTAAAATATTGCCCACTAATAGTAAAACATCCCTAAACTAAAGTCTCCTGTTCAATGCAAATGGCAAGCCAAAAGTAGGGCTAGCTAACAAGCCCAATAAACATGGAAACAATCACAATTGCCCATTAAATACAATTAAGGATTAATCATTAGCTTTTGCTTTCAGAGACACCAACTTCATCAAACTCTTAATCAAGGTATCTTTTTGTAGGAGTGATCCCAATACATCGAGATTGGCTGCCAATCAGTTAACAAACAAACCACTATTAAGCTCTGGAACAAATTTCTGCAATATTAAATAATGAGGAAATGTTAGATTAAAACTTGCAAGATAGTACACATAACATAAAGTTCCTGCACACACATCAACCTCTAGATTCCAAGTCTATCACATTTGACAGAAGTTTAAAGCAATCCTAAAGTATCAGATGTGGATACCAGATATTTCATGCCCTATAGGTCGATTTTGTAGACCCATACATTTTTATTTACATAGCAACAATCAGTGAGCAACATAATTCTAAACAAAATTAACTTATTCATAGAATAAAGAACCATACTATGATATCTCAACATAAAAGACAAAGAAAGTTGTGTATTATGAAGCAACACCAAGGACCAATCTAAAGGATTCTGACTTACACTTCTAGGAGAATCCCTTTGGCCTATGGAACCAATGCTTCGATGTGATAATGATGCACCATGGGATGTTGGCATTCCCTTAAATCCATGTCGCTTCATCCCACCCTGAAACAAATGAGATAAAGAAAATTGAAATTCATAACCACATCAAGATCCTTTGGTGGAGTAATTCAAGTCAGAGCCCAACCACATCTTATATACCATAGAAAAAAATAACCACTTCATAAAGCTAATAAAAATCAAAACAGTAAAAAAATATGTAATACAACTTACCTATCAAATGGTCACAGTCCAATGTGTTATGGAGGATCTCATGAAAAGGAGTAGGGCAAACACCATATAGAGGCATAGTAGCAAGCTCATTTGGTGTCACAGTGCTTCCAAACTAAAACACCACTTATGATTCATGCTTAGTTGTGCGATATGACCCCAAATTGGGTAAAACACTCAAATAGCGTATGTTGAAGCAACCACCCTCAACCAATACATCCATAAGGAGCCAAGCAATTCAAACGCAGTTACTAAATGAAATAACTCCATAAACATAATGACGCAAACAAAATAACTCCATAAACAAATTACCAATGGACGCAAATAAACCCCACAAACAAAACGAGGAGTATCAAACAACAACTAAAAATCCACATGAAGAACCACTCATAGTTAGGGAAGACATCAGTGAAGAATGACAATAAACCCATCTCAGGATAACTCAATACTAACCAGTTATAAACTCAACAGAACATCCATCAATTAACACATTTCCATTTCCATGATAGTGCTAAATGAACCCATAAACTCCAATTCCATGATAGTGCTAAATGAACCAATCAACATACCATATAAGCATCAACAACATTCCAAAATAACTTCAGTCAAAACATAAGTACATATGCAATTGAACATTAACAAAATTCACAATGAACAGGAACAATTGACAACAAACAGAGAGGGTCTAATGGTGGTTGATACCAACTATGTCATTACAAAAAAATGCACAATAGCAAGCAAAAGCTATGAAGCAAGTTATCAGCTAGTGACCTCTTAAGTCCGAGAAAGGGAAAGAGAGGGGAGGGGCTCACTGTCAGGCGGGCGAGGCTGGGGAGCAGGTGGAGGCGCGGTGGAGCTGAGGGAGCAGACGCGCTGGCGAGCTGGGCTTAGAGGTGGCGAGGCCGGCGTGAGCTTTGCGGGTGGAGCGTCCGGAGGGGCAGGTCGGGGCGGTCTGGCCTTCGCGGTCTCTGGAGCTCAGGTCGTGGCGGCGGCTGGAGAGGTCGTGGCCTTCGTGCGTCTCGGAGCTCAGGTCGCTGGCCTTCGCGGCGCGCCTCTCTCCTACGGAGGACCAGCTGGCCTCCGCCTGAACGGTGGAGATGGTGGAGGAGCTCGGGCGAATGGGGGTTGCGTGGTGAGCTCGTGGGTTGAGGGAGGATGAGCTTGCTGTTGTTGTGTGGTGTTCTCTGAAAATAAGAGAAATGCAACCAAAAAAACATGAAACCTTCAACATGAGGATCGAACGAAGGCAAAAAACAACAACTCATAATATTTACAACTATGCCACCGCGTTTTGGTTGTTTTATAAAACAAAAGTTCAGAAAACTACTTCAAATTGTTTTGGGTTTCTTGTTTTTAAAACACATCTCTAGTTTTCTTTTTTTAAAAACCAACTTGAATAAAACATCTCACCAAACAAGGTTTCTTGTTTTTTTCATTTTAAAAATTGAAAACAATTTTTAAAAATGGCAGCCAAACAGCCCCTTAGTAACTTCGTGTAAATATTTCAAGAGCTAGTTCAATCATTTGCTATGGTAATAAATTTGGACAAGTTTACTGCCTCAGTCTCAACAATCAGGACAACATCTGCCTCATTTTGGTTTCTGATTTTTCTGAGGCATCAAACCTTAAAACTAGCACCCAAGAAAATTCAGATAATTAGTTTAAGATGTTTAATCCAACATATAATTTTTATAGCTCATGAAAACATCCACAAATATTCAGAAAATTCATGAACCACTCCTGCCTCCAGGACAACAAAAATTCCAGCAACCTAGTCCAAACTTATTTTGATGAAAACCATTTTCTAACACCATCCAAACACACAACCAAAATTCATTCATAAATTTCAACATAATATCAATCAATTTCATCAAAAATTTTGGACATATATCAACCCAAAATAGAACAGAAAAATTGGCAAGAAAAGACAATAAAAAACCCTACTTGTGATGCTTGAAAAGTTCTAACTCCAAAAGATGCTCTAATTGATTTCTTTTCATTACAAGGACTCCAAATTAAGTCACAAACCTCCCTTAGACAGTGATGTATGATGGCTCAAAGTGGGAAAAAGTGATGGATTAAAATTCTACTCGGTTATATTTGTGGGGTTTGGGGTGTAGAACAAGTTTTGTAAAGGGAGTTTTGGGTTTTAACATGTCTAGGCTTATGATTTTGAGGTTGGAAATCAAATTTTCATGAAAGAAAATATGGAGGTGTTGTATTTCCTCTTCATGGCCGAGAAATGAAGCTTCAAAGGTAAGCTTTTGGTGTGATATTTATCCTTTAGTAATATTATATATTATGTAATATAAAATCCTAATTATTAAAGATAGAAATTAGAATAGATGGTTAGGATTTAATCTTGGATTTCAAGATTAGATCTTGGCCTTCCACATGTTCTAAAGAGGTGGGTATCATCCATTGGTTATGATGG
This sequence comes from Dalbergia oliveri, assembly GCA_030441495.1. Lineage (NCBI taxonomy): Eukaryota > Viridiplantae > Streptophyta > Magnoliopsida > Fabales > Fabaceae > Dalbergia > Dalbergia oliveri. The sequence continues at coordinate 137,860 of JAMLFY010000019.1, read as the reverse complement.
AAATATCTTTCGTGTTAGAAACGCATACCGAAATCTCAGGAACGAGCAAACGTCATCCATTTAACCGATATTACTGAAAATTAATTCTAGGTATAAAATTTTCATTCCCACATATTTCTAACCTTATTCTCATATTTTCTTAATATCGGCACCTCTTGGTCCCGAATTTCATTTCACAGTCCAGCGATCTTGTGAGACCCAGGGTTACTATTCACCCTGGCCCGAAAAATATATATATTTTTGACAGGTCGCGGGCCATCCTCATCGGTGCCCAACTGTTAGATTTTTGAAATTATGACTAATAAAGCTCAAATTAATTTTTAATTAAATTTTAGGGTGTTACAAACTTCATCTTTCTATCATCTTGGCATTGGGTTGCCTTAACACTCACTTATTTACATTAAGTTAATGTCCTCATTTATTTTACTCTTCATTTATTTTACTCTCCATTAACTTTAATGTCCTCATTTATTTTACTCTCCAAATTTTACTCTCCATTAACTTTAATGTCCTCATTTATTTTACTCTCCATTAACTTTAAAACATAAATGTAAATAAGGAAATACCCCCCATTTGGATTCAAATAAAATATCACAACAATCAAAATCCCAACCAAACAAAATACAAATTCTAGGTTTTAGTTCAAATATGGAAATCTTCAAGATTTTCTAAACTTGTGGGCTAAAAACGAAATGTTTAAATGTTTCATAAAAAACATTAAAAATCACTTTTTAACTTGTTTTCCTCTTGGCCAGAACTTGACTACTAACACGTGTACCTTGGGTATTACACACATTAGTCCCTCTGTTAGTTTTTAGTTAGTGGACTTACACATGTGGCACAGGACAATGATGACATGCCATTAGAATGTTAGAGGCAAGCTAAATAGAGCTATTTTGGAACATATTACTCTCATTTTGGTGTTTAAAATTGTACAAAATGAATCACTTTATGACTATAATAGAGTTTTAAATGACTCATTTTGTGAATTTCAACAACCAAAATAAGTCATTTTAAACTCTATTCCACTTCAAATGACATATACATCACTTAATATCATGTTGAGGTCAATATGCAATTCTATTAGTGTTTAAAGAATCAAATACATATAGAGGGACTAATATGTCCTATTATTAAAATCTTTAGGGACTACATGAGTTATTTACTCTTTTTCATTCAACTTCCATTAAGTTTTCACCCATTGCTCACTTATATCTAATTTAGTAATTTAAAAAAACAATTGATTATTTCTAATTAAGTAATACAAAGAAAATAGATTGACTTAAAACCTGTTAAAGTAAACTAGTCAAGCATAAATTGACTTAAATTCATGTGTTTAATTCAAGTAGCTTATTCAAGTTAATGGTTCATATGATTGCAAAATTGGTTTTGAAGATAAATGCATTTTTAATGTCAATCATCAATTATATTATTTCAACTAAATTATCAACTTGGTCATTCAAGGATACATATGACTTTAGTTTAGTCAATGAAAGATTTTTCATATCAATTTAGTCCCTTAGAAAGATACATATGACGTCAGTTTAGTTTCTCATAGATTTTTGACATTGAGTCTTCCAAAAACACATGCAACATCATTTTATTATAAAATATGCATGTAATGTCAAGTAAGTTCTTCAATTTATAGAAAAGTAAATAAAATAGAGGTTACATATATTTCAATAACTAAAATGAATGGGACACATGTCAAATGATGATGTAAATAATTTGTCTATAAATAAGAGTATAGTAGGATTGTACAGGACTAAGAATTTTAGAGAGCACTTCACATAGTAGTAGCAAAGAATTTGAATTGTACTCATATTTGGCTTTCAACACTCACCATAAGTCATCTTTTACTCAAGTCTTGAAGTCCTCGAGTAATGTCCATATCCTAATTTCTTGCATTCACGTTGTTGTTTGTTCCCTTTAATTTGCACTTTGTTTAACTTCTGTATGTTTAGACATGTTTATTCTTTTACTTAATTAAAGAAAGATACTTGAGAACTCACATTAGAGAAATCACTTTCGTTCCCTAAAGAAGATCGTGAAATAAAACTTGGTTAGTGGACTTTATTTGTTTATTTATTAATCCAAAAACTAAGTGATATAAATTGGCAAGCTTGATAGGACTAGAAAAAGAATAATCAAGGTCTCATACTACCAAAAAAAATAAAAATGAGTCGTTTATATGCCACCAAAAGTTACCAAGAAACCGCATGTGTCCTTTTCCTCTAGCTCTTCTAAGGAGCCTATTCTCAAAGAAGTTGTGGTAGGGGGAATGTAATTAGTTTGTTTGGGGTCCAAGCATTTCAACATTGGACTGGGATAAGCTTTTTCTATATAGGACCTCACTCATTAAAGTGTAGAAGGGGGCTTCCTTGAGATCTTCTTAGCCTTGGTGGGGTCATCCAGGAGGGTTTTCTACTTTAGGAAACTTTTAAGCTTAGAGACCTAGCTCAAATGCGCCTCAGTTTCTACTACTTGCCTTTCTTCTATTATGTACGTTGATTGTTGGCCTCTTCAGCATTTCTTGGATCAAACTCCTATAGTTGCCCCTAAGGTTTGTCCTAGGTAATTTGTATGACTTGTCAACTCAGATGTTCTGGTCCTAGGAGTGCTGTAACGGTGATACTTGGTGTATACATGGCCGTGGATAAGTTCCATACTGCCCTAGGTCCCTCGAGACACACCCATGTTGTCGGGAAGGCCTAAGATGTAAGAATGACCCTTGAACCTGCATTTTTGGTGACTGTGAGTGGCCAGGTGTGTTTGGGGGCTTTAGAAACCGCTATAGCGGTCATAAGTGATACAGCCAGGGAGCATGGGCAAGTTAGATTGCTATAGCAGTCTATAACCACTATAGCGGTGTCTGTTGGAAGAAATAGTGCGAAACAGTGGCGTTCCACATAAGTGAGCCTCCACACCCCTTTTAAACCCCAGACTTAGGAATTTTTCCCAAAAATCGAAAACTCTTTTCTCCCAAAGCCTTCTCACTCAAATCCACTCTAATCCTTCCTCTTCCAAGAGATCAAAGGTGAGATTTTATGGGTTTTATTGTCCATTTCTTCCTATTTCATATATTGATGAATGAGTTGTTGTTTGTCTCTATTGTTGTTAAGTAGGGATGCTCCCCTAATGTTATTAGAGTTATGTTTGAGCAATCTAGAGGTTGTTAGAGTTTAATCTTGAGTTTTGTGGCTTAATGGCAGATATTGGCGCCATTTCCACTCCTTAGAATGTTGTGGGTGTTGACGCTACTCCTTCCTCCCCTCCAGGTGAGTGGATTCATATCCTATGATCTTTATGTTGATCATTAGAGTTATTTTCCTTGATTGGGAACATGTTTGCATGATTTTAAAGAACATTAGAGATTTCAGATGGTTTTACATATTTGTGGAAATAGTCATTTTTAACAAGAGCATGAAATACTTGTTTTAATGCAAACTCATGGGACCATTATTGTTAAATGATTTATTACAAGCTAGAGTATGATTACGACTTGATTTAGAGATTTTTTTTGAAATTTCCATGATGATTTCAAGAGTAGAGTATTTATATATTATAGAGTTTTATCCCCAAAACAAAGTTTTAGAGAAATGATATGATTTCATGATTTAGAGATTTGACAGTAGTCATAGAGAAATAGTCATGAGTTAACGGTTGGAACTCGATCATTAACCTTGGTACTAAGTTGTTCCCAGTGTAACACCCTAACTTTCACCTCACACGCTAAAGTCGCATTTGGCTAGTTATTAGACGTTACGCCTTTTGTTTCAGAACTTGACTTATCTTTATTTAAATACGGGTAATAAAATATGACTAATTTTTTTTCTTTTTGAACTTGGGACTTAAAATACGGAGCGTGCGCATACATAACGATTAATACACACATGATATAGCCAACATATACACATTATCATAGCATATAGAAACAAGTCATGGAATAGTCACAACGTAATTTATATTAACATATCATAGTCACATCATAGCGACGATGCCCTTCGAACATGAGGACATCTCAAGATACTAAACATAACAAAAGATGAACGTACACGAACCCAACGCTAGACATTACTATAACTTTACTAGACTAATCTTCGCGCTTCCGCTTGACCTCTGATGGGGGCGTGGTTCCTAAACTTGCGCCTCACAAAGGATCACGAACATCCACATCACTCGCCTCGGAGACGACACGGAAGAAAGGAAAAGGGATGAGAAATCTATATAAGATTCTCAGGTAGGCTTTCCGACTCTAACACAAGTGTCATCGTCGCCCCAGCCACTTCGGTCTTATTATGAAAGGGTGTGCATGCATAAGGTTCAATTTTACATTTCTCAAGTTCTTTTTATCCGAAGTGGGTGTCTTTTAACATGGGTCTTAATGACATGAATGCAACATATATTCTTTGTGTGCATGGCAATACTTGAGCATGACAATACACATAGATAACACATATTACTTAATCAAAGCATCAATGAAACTTCAACGAAACATATGCATGTGCATCTTTTACTTTATTATAATTGAACTTGTGAGTTCCTTTCATAACTTTTCACTTTATCATTTTTCCCATTTTCCACCCTCGTCATAGCCACCAAAATCAATCCAACATGCCGCCCAACGATTTATCATAGCCACCAATCTCCTAATCACCTATCGCCTAGGAATGAGCTCATCTTAACTAGCCATCGCTAGATTTATACGGAAAAAAAATAGAGGGGGAATCATATCTCTTTCTTGGATCACCCCGTACAATCCTTAACTCGGGAAGTCATAATGGGATCATTTCCTCATTAACATATCTCTTTTCTTGGATCACCCGTACAACCCTTAACTCGGGAAGTTGTAATGGGATCATTTCCACTTTAACATATTTTGTATGGATGTAACATAAGCGTACAATCATAATACATCATATAACATATCATTTATGCAACATGAGCATGGAATCATCTTAAAACATATCATATACTTTTCTCATATGCAACGTTATAACATTTCAAGTAATATTCATCACGTCATATACATTTCAAGTAAATAATCAAGTAAGACTTCAATACTCATAGGCATTCTCATCATAATTTCATTTCATCATATCATGTACATTCCCATTAAGTAATCATGTAACAAGGCAACATCACATAAGCATCCATATCATAGGTTCATCCCATTAAAATCAAAACACTCATTTTTGGCACATTTAGGTCCTGGTAATCGATTAGGTTCTGGTAATCGATTACTAGAGACAAAACTTGTTTCTGGAAAAGAAGAACATCATGGTAATCGATTACATGAACTGGTAATCGATTACATGAGTCTGAACTGGTTCTGGGTACGGAGAACACCCTTGGTAATCGATTACACCTCTTGGTAATCGATTACTAGAACCCATAATCTCATAAATTGCTTCCTGGTAATCGATTACATAGCCTAGTAATCGATTACCAGAATTTTTTCGAAAAACTAAAATTTCTAACATATTTTCAAGTATCCTTCCTTTCCAAAAACACTTTATCACACCTTTCTAAAAACTCTTTGAAATCATTATCATATTTCCACAATTTAAAACCAACATTGTAACATAACTAAGAAATAAATCTCAACACTCATAGAAACAAACATAAAGGAAACTACTTCATATTCTTTATTTTATTGCTCATAGGCTCCAATCTAGCGTGGATTCTAGAACGGCCGACCAACTTTAAGGTTGGCAAGGGTAAGCTTAGAGCTTTTTGAAAACATGTGATTAAGTTCTTCAAACAACTTTTAGTAATCTACTTAACATTTATATCAAACTTTTAAAACAAAAGGAAATGGAAACCAAAACCATTAAGGGGAAAAGGAAACAAGAACCAGAAACTTTGAACAAGGAAAGGAAAGGAAATTGAAATCATTTATGGTCCAAGACCAAATTTTCAAGCTTTAGAGGTTTCATTGTGATGAACTCAAAGTCATCATCTAGAACTCTCATCATCAAGCTATCATGAAACATCATCAATGGCCTTGAAGGCCGAACATGAAAGGAAAAAAAAGAACTTGAAAGAAAACTCCCTACCTAGTGGTGAAGAGGAAAGCTTGGTTCTTGAAGCAAGTTGAGAAGAACAACTTCTTCCTTGATGCTTGATGATTTTCGGCCAAGGCAAGGAGGAAAAGAAGATGAGGTGTTTTCTTTGTGAGCTTGAAGAGATGAAGAAAAAGAAAGGAACTCTTGAGTCTTGAGGGAAAAGAAAGAACTCAAGATTACTCTTTGAAGCTAATCTTGGCAAATGAACAAAATGCAACCAAGCTCCTCCAAGCATGGTATTTATAGAGGGAATGAGACCTTGTGGCTGATTTGGGGAGGAAGGCTTGGCCTCATGTTCCATGAGGTGAGAGAATTTGCTTTATGGAGGCATGGTGAGGTATGGTGGAAAGTATGGGCAAGGCATGGGCAAAGCATGGGCATTTTGTGTGTAAAAATAAATCAACATGTGAGAAATGGGGAGGGAATTTTGGTAGATTATGCAGCCAAGGGGGAGGGAAAATCTCTCATTTAATTGTGGTTTAATGATGTGTTTAGGTGTGTCTTTGATTAGGCTTTTGATTAGGCATTTGTAAGCAAGTGTTTAGGTGATTAAATGGCTAATTAAGGTGGTTCAAGACTTGATTAAGGAGTGGTCATACTAAATTAGAGAATTAAAACCATACTTTAGTCAAATTAAATCATAGACACAATTCCATGATTTAAAGAATTGGAGAGAGAAAACACTATTCATGAAAATGTGACATAATGTCTTAAATTCAAGAATAGGATTTTGAGCTTCTCTAAGCAATCTTAGGTTCTAATCAACCTTGATTAATTATTTTGACTCTAGATTAGTAATTAGAATTTACTAATCTTTAATTAGAGCCTAATATTGCTTAGGTTTCGCTAATTGTGTCATTCGGGCTAGAATGCACTTAGCTAGGGGTAAAACGGTAATTTTTTACTAAAACTGCGGGGCCACCCGGGCTTATCCGACATAAAAGATTACTTAAAAACATCATTTAAAACCTTTTGGTGAAGTCGGTTCAACCCGTGAAACGAGGTTAAACAGCCACAGGGGCATTTTGGTAATTTTGCGCGTTGGAACTCAAAAATGAGATTCTTCTCTCTATTACCACACATAACATACACAATCCCCTATCATCACAAAAACATCCCCTCGAGGATGGTCGGGATCGCGATCCTCATTTTCCGGGTAAAACGACCTTAGGGGCATTTCGTCATTTGTACACGGGAAAATGGCGTACACCCAGAGGACAATCTAATAGAGCAGAGACGGAACCTAGTTAGGTGTCCAATTTAGATCCTAAGGGATCATAGAGTAGAGAACTCGTTATGACATGGTTGACATGCATAACCAGAAGATCCCTATTTCTCTAGTAGAGTACTATTATTTATGTTTCCTAGAGATTATTGATGTTTTTCATAAAATAATTGATTTAAGAACTATTATGAACATGTAATGAGATAATTTCAGAGAAATTGCGTTAACTGGTTTTGATGGATTTATATATGTATGATTATTTATTCTCTTGGTTGTCCCATGAGAGAGTTATGAGTGAAGACCTCACTAGTTTTAGATGAAACTCACCCTTTCTCTTTTCCATTAGATACGTTAGCTGCTATGGGTTCTTCTCATCCACCTTCTCCCCAAGGAGAGAGTTCCAGTTGGTGAGCTTTACTTTGTGTGAAATACTCTTTTGCATTTTGATTAGAGATAGAATGCTCTAGTATACATGACGGGCAAGGTCCAAGACTATAGAAATAGAGTGCATGGATTTATCATAATTATTTTGTATTTATATGATTCCAGTTTTCATGAATGTTTTGTATAGAGAACAACTCGTCTATTTTGAGTTATAGAGATATGTTTAGAGTTTGAGAAATGAAATTGAAATAAATTGTTTTCTAACTTCAAAGAACTATGCTAGAGTTCATTATGATATGTAATTAATGATGATTATGTTTTCAAAGAACCAAAGGTTTATTAGAGATGGAAATGATGTTTTATAAATAGATTTAATATTAAAATATGCATATAGAGAGACTCAGAGGTCACGATGCTTACGTAGGAATAAGGATTACCCACGTGCAGTCAAGTGCCCAAATAGGGCCAAGGTAACATCCTAATTTTCTCTTATATTAATTACCTTATTTTATGAGTTATTAGAATAAATAATTAATAAATTAATCAAGTATTAATTAATAAGTAATTAAGTAAAGACTTAATCAATCACGAAAAATCAATAGAAAATCTACCCAATTAGATGAAGGACAAAAAGGTAATTTTAAGTATTTAATAAATTTGTTAATTTTAAGAATTACAATTAAAAATAAGATTCTAGAAGATCAATAATATCCTCTAATAAACTAATATTTAAATTAGGAGAGAATGTGCAAATGTTTGAAATATTGATATTTTAGTGCAAATTTTAAATTTTAGATAATAGAAAGATATGATTTCTATACAAATCCCTACAAATTTTAATCACACTAACTATAAGATATAATATCTCTTTAAATGCTTACTTTTATGGTAACAAACAAGTAAGAGATCCAAAACTTTAATTAATCTGCATATATATAATATAATATTATAGTATAATATATGTAATAGTTATTGTATTATAATAAACAAATTTTAATATAACGTAATAGTATTATTGTACTTTATATACGTAGTAATAGAAAATAATAATAATAATAATAATAATAATAATAATAATAATAATAATAACCACAACAATAATAATTTATATTAATAATACGTAATAGTTATATATCAATAAAAAATATATATACATGTAACATTTACATATCCTATATATGTAATATGTAATAAATAGTAGTACTAATTAAATTTAAATTTAAATAGTTATTCTCTATCCAAATAGTTTGTATTTACAAAAAAAAAGGACAAAGATACACACACAAACCTTAACCATACCAATTATATAAGAAAAAGTTAATACACTCCTTCCCTCCTCTTTACAATTGCAATTCGGCCTCTCCACCATTCTCATTCTTTCTAAGCTTTTATTTTCTGCATCATCATTTTTCAATTTTTCTCCATCCCTCACCACTATCAATCTTCACCTTAAACTTGAGCCGCCATCTTGGTTAAAAGTTCTCTTTGAACACATAAACCCTAAGCATTTTGGAGCTCAAATCTTTCCATATCCTTTGTTACCAATGTTGATTTTGGGCAAGGATGGAGTCCAGAGGAGGATTTTTGCTTGATTTTAACCCTTTGAAGTCTTGACCCATTCTCACACAGTTCATCGCAGGGTAGGGGTTTATGCTTGTATTCTTTGAGTTCTTGCCTATTTAATCGATGAAATTAAGTTTTCTAAGTTGTCAAAATTCCTGTTGATAAATTTTATGTTTTGGAATGAGAAATTTATAGTTTCAGAATGAAGTGTGGCTGGAAATTCTGTGTTGGAATGAAATTAATTAGTGTTTTAATAAGTTGTAATTAATTTGGCATTGAATTGTGTTGATTAGGAAGCCCTTAATATTACTTTGCTAAATATTGTTACTTGCTGAAATTAGCTTAATGCCCTGGCAACAAACTTACATAAATTTTTAAATTTACCTGGAGATGAGATTTTGAGTTGAAATTTTTATGGGATGTAGCTAACATGAAGAACTACTCCCACAAATTTTTTTGATCAAACATGATTGGTATGAACTACAGTGTCATGTCTTTAACTCTAATAAATTAACAAATTTATTTAAAACTGAATTGTAACAAAATGTAACACTCTAACTTTCAACAGAATATGCCTAGGGTGCATAATGGTTAATCGTTAATTATTATTCTTTCATCTCAAAACTTTTCTTGATTTTAAGCTTTTGAAAATAAGTCTATGGAAAATATGACCCTTTTTTTATCATAAGACCAAACTATGAGCCATTCATGTATAAGTTATAGCGTATAAATATTCATCATATAACACTTAATAATAGTACATATTATCGACATATTCTTAATGATCCATCACATAGCAATACATGTAAATCATAAGAGTATAGCATAACTGAAAGCATCATCATTGACTTTAAATATCATGTCAAATAATAATAATAATAACAGTGTAGAAATATTCCACAAATATAATACCATAACAATTGTACTAAGTCCATCTATATAGGTTAAACATACAATAATTCAAAAGCTAAGCATAACTATGATGTAGCTAAACCCCTCGTGGGCACACGTTTACTAGAAATTAAGTTATGAACATGTAAGAAGACGAGACAACTCCTACGTCTTGTAACAGGAAGGACTATATCCCTACTTCCATGCACTACTTTATTATGAACCATAGTGTAACTCCTACACCGGCATCTCAAGGATATCAGACATCGCCATCAACTCTGAAGATGTAACACCCTAATATTTAACCTAACACGCCTAGGACATATTGAGATTAATTATCAGTTATTACTCTTTTGATCCATTCTTTAAATTCATTTTATCAAAATACTTAGCGGAAAATATGGATGAAAATTTTCTTTTTGAAACATAAAACAAAATGTGAGCCACGCTTCCTGGATAGGTAACATTATTTGCTCTGCATGAGAAAAGAGAATTAAAACAAACAAGTCAACAATACTAACATATTTCTCATCCAAATGTTATAATATCACAAATATTAACCATGCCATCAATAAGAGTTTTGTCAAATACAAATATCCAAAGCGAATAATAAGCCAACACAAGCATAATAATCTAGCATAATATTTCTCCGCTCCCTACTCCTATTTAATGGTAGCTTCGGATTGAAAAGCATTAGCATTCGTCACGAACATTGCCATCAACCTTTGAAGACGAGATGGAAAGAAAAGAAAGGGAGTGAGAAACTTATAAAAGAATCTCAGGGTACTCACCTCATAATGCATTGTATCATCATCATCATCCTCAGGAACTTCGGGTTTCTTTATGAAAATGTGAGCATGCATAAGGTTCTTTTATTAATTTCCAAATACCTTTAGCCGAGTCCGTATCTTTTACCATGAATCTTAATGTCATGAATGCAACATACTATATCATGAATGCATGTCTATGCAACATATAATAGAATACACATTGAATAAACATAACATAACATATGCAATTTATTCCAACATAGTTCATTCGTTTAGGTGACTTAAAACTTCTTATTCTCTTTTCTTTGGGGCCACCCTAATACTCTCTCTTTTGAGAGTTCTAGGTTATGAGCTCATACCTTACTAGTCGTCACTAGCGTATACTTATCCCTTTTGATAAGTTAAAGTCCCGACTTAAAGTACGGGTTAGGGAGCAAGAATCAACTTTTCACCACCTATAGTTTGATGGGTCCAAAGGATTATTTTCTCATATTTTTAGTCACCATTAAGTCTTAGCATGTTATATCAAGATGCAGTACATAATGCATAAATACCATAACTCATCATATATCTTCATTTCATGCTCATAAAAACTTTATAAAATTATGCATCTTAATGAATCAAATATAACTAAAACAGGCCATATAAATTTCAATACATGAACATTGCCATCTCAAGATATCATTCACATTCATTTTATCAAATTATCAATATTTATGCATAAGCTCCAAAAGGGGTCAAATTGAAATTTCTCAAGGGTTATGGGTCAAAGTGCAAAGTTGCTAAATTATGATATTTTAATAAAGGCCAACATTTCCAAAACTACTTCTAAACGTTATACATGGTATTTTAAATACATAGACACATCAAAGAGAATTACTAACTCTTATAAGAATTCTTTGATTACATAATTGAATAACCTCAAATCAGTAGCCAATATTTATAATTCTAGAACTTTCAAAATTTACGGTTTTACATATTTCTTGTTACTAGTTTTTCATTGATCTTATATCAAGATGTTATAGACATATAAGACTTTTAAAATAAAATCACTTTAGGCCTACCTTAATCATGAGGCCAATTTATACATTGAAAGAATGTTCATGATCAAAATTTTCATTTAAGATAAAAGGATCAAGTCTTGAGCTTTAGAGATTTAGGTAATAACTAGAATCATAAACGTGCTATGCAACCTCATTTTAATCTTGTTTTTATAAGGTGATAACTTGGGAATATAAACATGATATGCAAGGCTTTGAAATAAATATGCAAGTCCATTTCCTTATCTTTAAGATTTAAGGTGATGACTTGAAAATTAAATATGATATGCAAGACTTGAAATTTAAACATGATATGCAAGTCCATATTATTATATTCAAGAATTAAGGTGATTTGCTTGAAATATAAATATGATTATGCAAGGCTTGGAAATATAAACATGATGCAAGAGCTTGAAATATAAACATGATGCAAGTTTATTTACTTATCTTTGAGGATTTAGATGATGACTTGAAATATAAACATGAATGCAAAGCTTGAAATCAAATATGATGCAAAGCTTAAAATTAAACATGATGCAAGTTCCTTATTATATCTTATTAAGCTCAAAACTCAAGACTTTTTAAAGAATGAACTCTTTAACTCCAATTTATCTTAACAAAGAATAAGTGAGCTTTAGAGTTCTCATTCCCATGGTTCCAAGAACCTTATTTCATGAACTCATCATCAAGCTCATAAAAGAGCTTCCTTTTGTATTTATTTATGAAATAAATAAATGTTTTGTGTATTTGTTGTATATATTTAGTAGAACCACGAATTAGTTACTACTCGACTCGATCAATATTGCTATAGATAACTAAGAAAGGTCCGCTAATTTATAAGTAACAACTCCTAAGCATAATGTCATGACTTAAGGATGACGTTGTACTTGGGGGATGTTACATGTATCATATAAAAGAAACGTAAGGCGGAAGAATAAATAAATCATACAAAACAAAAACATTAAAGGACACCTCAATCATAAGAACAAACATCATACTATTAATCATAATAGTTTAATACAACCATTGAAATATAAATTCGTAAAGTCGTACCCATATAGTGGGCAGAGCTTGCAGTACGAAATCATAAAATACAAGAAAATATAAAAAGCTAATACACGAAAGAGCCCCAAAGGGATCGATCTCAAGCCATGACTACTCCCTCCCACGGTAAGCGCCCATCTCCGGGCGTCGAGCTAGCCTCTGCTATGTCACCGTGTCCTCCTGGCCCTCCCTACATCCATGGGGGCTGGGGCAGATCCCTCCGAGAAAGGATGAGAAGGGGGATCCTCCGATGGATCGTCTCCGAATGCCTCGGGCGTAGGACGTACCGGGGGTAACGCGCACGCCGAAGATGAAGGTCGGGCGCGCGGTTATCATCACGGGTCGTGTCTTCTCAAAAATCAAATCGTCGCCGTAGGAGAAGACGGGGTGAAACGGAAGCTGGAGATCAGAAAGGCAAATGGGCGTCCCATGTATGCAAAAATGCGTATGGCACATCGACCCTGAAGTGGTAGGACTGATGATCCAGGTCGTAGTGCAGCTCCCACATGGGCACGTCAACGAAGATCACGAACGACGCCATCGTGGCTGGAGACGTAACGAAAAGAGAAACAAAGAGAGGGTGAGAATCTTGCTAAAGAATCTCACTAGGGAAACCTCCTACCCTAATGCCATTGTTTACGTCCCAGGAACCTTGGGTTTATTATAAAAAGGTTAGACATGCAATGGTTCAGTATGAGGTTTTAATAAAGGTAATTATCCAAGGTCCGTGTCTTTTATGATGAATCTTAATGCATGTATGCATCATAGTAGAACATGTATGCATGGAAATACTTAGCAACAGTAAAACAAATCTTTAACAATTAGTTCACATATAAGTGGCATGTAACTTCTCATGATCAAACTTCCGCTTTCATAAGCAAGATACTTCTCATCTTTTCTCATTTCTCAACTTGTGACATCATGATCTTTTGAAAACAATAGTAACTGACCCTTGATACTAGGCTATGAGCTCATACCTTAACTAGTCGTCACTAGTTCTTACTTATCCTCTTGATAAGCGAATCATAATCATAATCATAAAAACAACAACCCCGACTCCAGAGTACGGCAGGGGACCTAAGGAATCACCCATCATGGGACTTTCTTCCTTCTCTGAAATGCATCAACTGGTTAAGACCAAGTGACTTTGTCCGCTTTGGAGGCTAATGTCAATGCCATCACGGTTTTACTTCTCCTCACCATAGCAGGAGAAGTACGTCTCTCTGCGAAACGCATCATCTGGTTAAGACCAGTGACATTGTCGCTTCGGTATAATCCCCATGACCATACCCTCCATGGGTTTCCTTTCTCCTCACCGTAAGGAGAAATGCGTCTCGGCATGTCACATATAAAATTTTTCTTTTCAAAACTTTCTCAAGTCTCTCAAATTTGACAGAAATTTAGTAGCATAACAACTACACTCCGAATTTTCTCAAAATTGAGTCATGCCACATAACTCAACCACACATATCATCCTCATGAAACTTTCTCAATTAAATAGATCTTTAATTCACAAAAGCATACCCTTCTAATTCATTCATATTTCGAAATCTCATGCGTCTCAAACATGGCATAACACATCATCACATCAACATGCCACAAATACACACAAAGTCTCATGCTCATGATATTAACATATTCACGTAATTATGAGGATACCCACTCGATCTCATGCTCACATCACACCTCCTATCTCATGGTGTCTTATGCTTTCACCCTTACGGGTCTTAAACTTGTGTTCCAATTATCCTAACGTTCATTATGAATTTTTATAACACCTAAAGGATCATTACCTATAATTTTCTCTAATGTTTATGATCTATGACATAACCAAACATCTCTTAGCAATTTTGGGTAGAATTTTACCTCATGATTATGGGGTCCTAGAATCTTCGTTTTTGACCCTTTCTAAGTTCCATCTTCACCTAAGGCTCTATAATTAACTCCTAAACCAATTATGAAGGATTCCTACACATATCCAATAATTATAAACCATTTTTCTTAAGTCCAATTATGCTGGAACAGAATTACAAATTTGTGCATCTAAGTGTTCTAGAATTCACATTTCAAGTCCTTTTTAGGTACTTGTTCTTTCTAAATTTCCCTAAATCGTTCCTTGCTTACTCAAACATAATTTTACACATTTTAACACCATAAAACAGAATTTATACAGTGGCCAAACATAAGAGCAAAATCGAAATGTAAAGCCCATAAAATCACATAGTCTCATGAATTAAAATGCATACAAGTTGCTAGTTTTCTCTTGGAATAATTTTTGGAACTCAAAACTCTTTTAGAAACCAATTAATCTCATTGAAATCATATAAATATGTGCTAGGTCAGTAGCTAAATTATTTAGTACAAGGAATGAATTTAAAACATAAAACTTTGTTCATAAAGTTCCTTGAGTTCATCTAAGCTTAGAAAAATTCCAAGACTTAGACTATGCGCCTTGATTAGATGAACTCATCCAAGTCCATCATCATCACCACAAGGCCGAAATGGCATCCTTGAAATGCCTCCATTTTCTAAAACTTTATGCAAAATACTTGGGCAAGTCTTTGAGCTCTAGGATATTTAAGTGATAGCATAAAATTAAACATGATATGCACTCATTTTATTCTTCATTAGAAAGTAAAGTAAGAGCATAAAATAAATGAGATGTAACCTCATTTTTATCTTTAAAGATTAAGTGATGGCTTGGAATTTAAACATGATAATGCAAGTCCATTTAATTATTCTTGAGAGTTTAGTGATGACATCAAAATAAACATGCTATGCAAGGCATAAATGTAAACATGTGTGCAACTCATTTTATCTTAACTAGAGCTTTTACAAGACTTTAAAAGAACATCATAACCTTAACCCAATATGCATCTTAACAACATAAAGTGAGCTTTAGAGTTCTTAGCACCTAGACTCAAAGAAGTCTTTGGTTTTGAACTTCATCATTAAGCTCAAGAAAATAGACACAAAGCTCAACACTTTGTCTAAACAAAATACAAGAACTAAGTCATATTCTTTATTTTATTGCTCATGGGCTTCAATTTAGAGTAAAACTCTTAGAACGGCCGACCAACTTTAAGGTTGGCAAGGGTAAGCTTAGAGCTCTTTGAAACCATGTGATTAATTTTCTTAACAAAACTTTTGTGATCTACTTAACATTTTTAGCAAACTTTGTTCAAGTAAAGACAAAGGAAACCAAAATCTTTTAAAGGAAAAAGGGAAAGGAAACCGAAGCATTCAAGAGCAAAAGGAAGAGACCGAAAATGTAATCAAGAAAAAGAAAGAAAACACAAGCATGTATGGTCCAAGACCAAGTTGTTTCAAGCTTTAGAGGCTTCTCACATGACAACAACAAGTTATTATCTTGAAACCTCATCATCAAGCTAAAGTTTTTCTCATAAAAAGGCCTCATGGCCAAAATGAAAAAGGGAGAGAAAGAGTTTGAACCAAGAGAAAACTAGAACTTTTCTTGAAGAAAACAAGCAAAAACTTTAAAACAAAACCCCTACCTAAGGAAGTCTTTGAAGAAATGAAAGAAAGCTTGAGTTCTTGAAGAGTTGAGAAGACAAAATCTCCTCTTGGATGTGGGTATGTGTTTCGGCCAAAGAGGATGCTCAAGGAAGATGATTTTTCCTTGAGTTTCTAAGCTTGGGAATGGAAAGTTGAAGTGTTTGAGAGATGGTTTAAGGTGAGGGAGTGGTGGTTTGTGGTTGTTTGTGGTGATTTGTGGTGGTGGAAAGGTTCTTTGAGGGAAGGAAATAGAAGAGCAAGATGAAGAGAAATTGAGAGCAAAAGGAAGAAAATGCAAGAAAGCTTGAACTTGGCAAAGCTTCTAAAGTGTAACCAAGTTCTTCTAAGCTTGGCATTTATAGAAAATCTTGCACAATGGTGGCTGCTAAGGGAGAGAAGGTCGATGGCCTCTTGGCCATTTGGGGAGGAAAATATCTCTTGGTTGGTATGGGCAAAGCATGGTTGAAAGCATGGTGAGGTATGGTTTGAGATATGGCCTAGGCATGTCTCTTGAGTGAGATAAAATTCAACATGTGACACTTTTCCTAGGGCCATGCATTCAGCAGATTGGGCAGCCAAGGGGGAGGATTAATTTGCTCATGTAATTGTGTTTTAGTGATGTGTTTAGGTGTTTCTTTGATTAAGGTTTTGGTTAGGAGTTATAAGAAAGTGTTTAGGTGAGCTAATTGACTAATTAAGGTTGTCAAGACTTGATTAGGAGGGTATTCTTGCTAGATTAACAATTTAAAATCATTCTTTTGGTCAAATGAGGTATGGCACAATTCCTTAATGTAAGGAATTGGAGAGAGAAAATACTATTCAAGATTCCATGACTAGGAATCTTGAATTAAAGAATGCAATTAGAGTTTAACTAAGCAATCTTAGGTCGTAATTAACCTTAATAAATTATTTTGACTCTAGATTAATTATCGAAATAAATTAATCTTCGATTAGAGTGTAATATTGCTTAGGTTTGCTTAATTGCGTCATTAGGCTCACTGGCACTATTAGGGGCAAAATGGTAATTTTACACTAAACTACGGGACCTTCGAGCTCGACTAGACATCAAATATCACTCACAAACATCATTCCAAACTTCCTGAAAAGTTCAAGGGCTCAAACGGCACCTTTTACCCGTGTAGAACACAGCAAGGGTATTTTGGTCATTTTGAGCCAAAAGTTTAGAAAACGAGATTTTCACCTCAATATCAAACATAAAAAATATAATCCCCTTCAAATATTGAGTTGATCTATTCGAGGGCGGGGCACTGTTGAATTAGGTAAAAATGACTCGAGGGCATTTTGGTCATTTGTACTCTACAGAAAAATCTGGGCGTCATAGGAGGAAGGATTTTTCTTGTGTTTTTGTGTTCGGGGATGGAAAGGTTATGTGATTAGGAGTTGATTTATGGTTGGATTGTGTATGCTTGAGGTTTAGAGCTTGGTTAGAGGTTAGGAATGAAGTCTCTTGAGTATGAATTAGGAAAAAGAAGAAAGCTTGAATCCTAGAGAATTAGAGAACTTTGAGCAAACTTTGAGTAAGAAAACTATCAAGAAAGCAAGTGCTGAGGCTAAGAGAGTTTGTGTGTACATTTTGGCCATGGAAGAGCACCTATTTATAGCCATTTGGGGGCTATGGACATGCTAGTCAGGTTGGAAAATGGAGTTTTATTTCAATTTTTAATTATAGGAAACATTAAAGAAAGAAAACATAATTAGTGGTAATAGTTTTATTTATGTATAATGGATGAAAAACTCCAAAATTTGGTACTAATGGGGGACAAAGGTGGCTGATTACCATATAGTGGAATTGAGTGGGATTTCTTTTGATTAAATATGGCCTTAATTGGTGGAAAAAAATACTTAAAGAAATGGTATTTTGGTTGGATATGTTTGCAAGTGTATGGTTGTTGAAAAATATAAAAACATGGCTGATTATGGACCATGAAGTGGAGCCATTTCTGATTGCATTAGGATCAGATTGGCTTTTATTTTTTAGTGGGAAATCATGTATTAGATGTTTAATTACTTAGGTAAAAGGTTAGGAATTGATAGATTAGTGAAAAAGGGTAAAATGTTAGGTGTTTAGGTCAATTCAAGACAAGGTAAAGTAAATAATCATACATTAGTGAATGAGGTTAATTTCAAGTAGGTAAAAATCATTTTGTAACACAAATTCTAAACTTAAGATAAGAAAATATAGTTTTACTAGATTTTACCTAAACCGAAACCCTAACGTAAACTTGAAATAATACATTCTTGTAATTAAGGAAAAGAAAATATAATTTTTCCTTAAGTAAATATTAGGCTTTAATTACCTCAAGTAATTATTTTTATCCTTAGGTAATTAATTTTTAACTCTAGGTTAATGATTGAAATCAACTCGAAATGAATTGGAGTTAAAATTGCCTTAATTACTTAAGTAAAACTCATTAAGCATTCACTAGGGGCAAAAAGATAATTTCACATAAAAACTTCCTGTAATTACTAGACATCCTCTAATTATACTTCAAATAGTCTTTCTGAAATTTTGGGTGAAAATCGGATTCAAAAGTTGCACATTTCATGTAAAGTTACTGGTAAAACGGTAATTTTTCACAAAAATCTCTCAGGGCTACCTAGCTTAACTGTTGTTAAACATTTACTTGAAACATCATTTAAAACCTTTTGGTGAAGTCTAGGCTCAACCGTAAATCAGTGTTAATTAACCACAAGGGCGTTTTGGTAATTTTGCACATCAACTCCAAAATGAGATTCTTCTCTCTATAACACACATAACACATATAATCCCCTATCATCATCAAAACGTCCCCTTGAGGATGGTCAGGATCGTCTTTATTTTCGGGTAAAATGACCTCAGGGGCATTTTGGTCATTTTACACATACAGAAAATCGGGGTTTGTGACTCTGCACGAATCACTATTCAAATTTCTCGTAACATCTTCTCTAATGTTATATTCCTTTATTGAGGATTATTCAACCTGAATTTCATGTAAGAATTACCTAGGGGTAATTCGGTAATTTTAAACGGAGTAAAAATTGAGGCGTTATAGAAGACGAGACGGAAAGAAATGAAGAGGGAATGAGAAACTTATAAAAGAATCTCAGGGGCTTTTGCCTCCTAATATGTGTCATCATCATCATCCCCAAGAAACAATTTCATTATAAAAATGGTGGGCATATATAAGGTTCATTCATAAAATTCCAAATACCATTAGTCGAGGCCCGTATCTTTTAGCATGAATCTTAATGTCATGAATGCAACATACTATATTATGAATGCATATCCATACCATATGCAAGATATAATAGGATACACAACAAATAGGCATAACATAAGGAACATGTGTATATCCTTTTAACATGATTCTTTGTTTTAGGTGACATAAATTTCTTATTCTCTTTTCCATGGCCGCCCTAAATATTCTTTCCTCTTGAGAGTTCTAGGTTATGAGCTCATACCTAACTAGTCATCACTAGTCTATACTTATCCTCTTGATAAGCTAAATTCCAACTCCCAGAGTGTGGGATAGGGGGCATGGGATTATTTTCATAACCATTAATTCATGGAGTCTAAAGGATCCCATTATTGGATCACCTCCTATAACCATTAATACCTGGAGTTTGAAGGATCATTTCCATATATCTTATGTCACCTTTAATCTTAGCATGTTATTTAGATATGCAATCATGAACATATAATTATAACTTATCCTTTAATATCTCATGCTCATAGAACACTTAAATAATGCACCTAAATTAATCGATCATAAATATAACATGCTACAATTCATCATGTAATTGATCACATAAGCATGCATCACAAGTCATATAATTTTCAACTAAGACACATGAACATGGTTTTTATAAGACATCATTCATATTGACCTCATCAAGTTATCAATATTTACACTTAAGCCCCAAAGGGTCAAAACTACAATTTCTCAAAGATTACGGGTCAAAGTGTAATTTCCCCTTTTTAACACATTTTCTCACACTAATGATCCTTAAAATTAATCTATACTTTTAGGAGACCCATAACACTTAGAAATCATTTAAGCTCATCATAAAAACCTTTTGGGGCCATAGACCAAATTTTGTTACTCTTTAGGGGTTAATGTGCAAAGTTGCTTATTTTTAATACTTAACAAATGCTAAAGCCTCTAAAACTTTTTCTAAACCTCATAAATGATATTTTGAATACATGGACACACTTAGCATCATTACTCACTATAATTAAAACCATTTGGCTGAAATTATATAATTGATGGTTCAAAACACAACTTTCTACATTTTGCAAAACGATCCAAACTAACACTTACAATTACTCTTTTATACACCTAAGGTACTAAAAACAATTTTTACAACAAATATTATTAATTCTTATGTGTGTGAAAAGTATGAACAGTACCGAAACAGTAATGAATAGTATCAGAAAATTAATTTTCTAAAACTTCATAAAATTACAATTTTGATCATTTCTAGTTACTAGTTCTTCCAAAAAATGCTAAAAATAATTTTTACAACAATTATTAGTAACTTTTACACATCTAATCATTACCAAACAGTAACCTTACGGATTTAATTAAATCAAATCAGTAACCATAATTTTAACTTCTAAAAACTTGAGAAAGTCATTTTTAATTCTTTTGAATTTCTAATTTTTTTCAAAAATTCTTTGTGCATCTTAAAGATAAGATTCAAGCCTTAAAATAAAATAAAATAAAACCAACTTCAAATTCAAGATCCTCATAAGACCGAAAATCATATATTTGAGATGTGTCCATGAATCAAAATTCTCATTTAAGATAAAAGATGCAAGTCTTGAGCTTTAGAGATTTAGGTAATAACTAAAATCATAAACATGCTATGTAATCTCATTTTTAATCTTTATCATTATAAGGTGATAATTTGGAAATATAAATATGTTGTGGAAAACTTGAAATATAAATATGAAGATGCAAGTTCATTTTTAAGCCTTCAAAGTTTAGATGATAACTTGGAATTTAAACATGATATGCAAGAGCTTGAAACATAAATATGGATGCAAGTTCATTTTATATCTTGTTAAGCTCAAAACTCAAGACTTTTAGGTAGCGTTGAAGAGAGAGAAAATATAAGGGTAGAGGGAAATAGAGACGGTGGAGATGGAGACATAAATAATAAATATGTATATGAGTATTATTAGAAGAAAAAAATATTAAATTTCTGTCTCTATCCTGCCACTTTCTGGAGGTACAGAAATTTTGTGTTTTTCTCCAGGGGATAGAAAATTTTCTGTCCCTGTTCCTATCTCCCTTCCAAACATGTTTTCTCTCCACTTTCCCGTATTTTGTGTCCTCGCCAAACCAAATGCTTCCTTAGAGAATGAAGCTCTTTAACCCCAAATAATCTTGAAGAAAAGGAAATGAGCTTTAGAGTCCTTTATTACCATTGTTCCAAGAACTTTATTTCTTGAACTCATCATCAAACTCAAAAAGAAACAATCCAAAGAAAATCAACAATTTTTCCATTAATCTTTTAACAACAAAAATCAAACCTTAAGCTTTAGAGGTCAATTATATGATGGATCTACAACCACCACCATGATTCCTCATCATCAAGCCATGGTCATCAACAATCAAAATAACCAAAAAATATAAGAGAAGAATAAGAGAAAGAACATGAAATAAAATCCCTACCAAGTTGTTTCTTGTTACAAAAGTGAAAGCTTGATCTTTTATGAATTAAAGAGAAGAAAAATCTTCTCTAGATGATGATGATGATCTTGCCAGAAGGAAGAAAAATGAGGAAGGATTTTTCTTGTAATCTTGTGTCTTAGAATAGAAAGGTTATATGTTTAGGAGTTGATCTATGGTGGATATGTGTTAGTTTGAGGTTGAGAGCTTGGATGGAGGTTGAGAATGGAGTCTCTTAGAGGTGGAGTAGGAAGAAGAAGAGAGCTTTGAGTTTAGAGAGATAAGAGAAGATTTTTGACCAATTTTTTGTGAGCAAGAGTACAACAAAAAATGCAAATGGTAAGAATGAGTGTTTGTATGTGTATTAGGCTTGGAAAAACACACACATATATAGGAGTTTTGGGGGGTGAGGTAGCTACCTTCATGGCTATAATGGGGAGTAATTTTTCAATTTTTTGTGAGTGGTAGGAAATGTATTTGATGTATATTTAATTGGTAGTGGATTATAAATGATAATGCAGTGTAGGTGGTTAATAAAAAGGTATTAAGATGCTCCAAGACATGATTAAAGAATGGCCTACACTTGTAGTGGAGTTTTTAGTACTCCATTAATTTGAAATAAAAAAATAAATCCAAAATATATCCTAATTTTTAAGAAAAAGAAAGATAATGCACTAATTTATACTTAATATTATTTGTCTTATGAACCCTTTTAAATAAGAAAGGAAATTAAACTTCCCTAAAATAATCTTAGACTTTAAAATTACCTCAAATAATTATTTTGACTCAAGGTTAATAAATAAAATTAATTTCTCTCTAATTAGGGTCTAATATTACATATATTTACTTGATAAACTCATTTAGCACTAACTAGGGGCAAAATGATAATTTCACATAAAAACTCCCGGAACCACCCGAACATTTCTAGATATCATATATCCTTTATAATTAACATTTTCTAACTTCTAGGCGATGATCAGGTTTAATTTTCGCTTAATCTCGCATTAAATTATCCTAGGGTATTTTGGTAATTTTACGCACGGGAAAAACAAGGTTTGAGATTTTCACCTCTAACATCATTCATAACACAAATAATCCCTTCAAACATAAAACTAACCCCTTGAGGGTAGCCTGATAGCCATCCTTGATTTCGGGGCAAAAATGACCTCGGGTATTTTGGTCATTTATACACGAGAAAATAAAAAATTATGATTTTTTGCAGATTGCTATTTAATCGTCATATAATCTTATTATAATGTCAAAATATCTTATTAAGTATGGCTCAACTATTTCAGCCTCAAATCTCGTGTAAAAATGACTCAAGGGTATTTTGGTCATTTTGCACAGGAAGAAAAATTAGGGTGTTACACAAAATGTAGTGTAATGGTGTGCAACTTAGGTCGTCTCCCTATGATATTGGTGAACTAATAGACTATGCAACAAGGGGGCTTCTCAATGAGTACATCAAACAAAAATAGAACATAAACTAAAACAAGGAAATGACTAACAATTAACTAAAGCACTAGCACAAGGATTTCCTAGGCCTAGAATCTGTAACATTCTCCCAAGTATAACGTCATCCTTATGTCATTGCATTATACTTAGTAGTTGTTACTTATAAATTAGGACCTTTCTTAGTTATCTATAGCAAAATCGATCAAATCATGTAGTAACCATTTCGTGATTCTATCAAAATATATAGCAAAGAAACAAAACATTTATTGATTACAAGTAAAGTACAAAAGAAAGCTCTTTATGAGCTTTATCACATCCGTTCTCTACTATATTTGCATACAGATATATATAGCTAAGTACAACAGATACGAGTTTCCACTACTAAACTATTGAAATTCCAATTTAGTCTTTCTTGTAGCAACTTCATGTCTCTAGATCAACCTGGAGACAACAAAAAACAAACACATAGGGGTGAGAATTCTAAAATTCTCAAGGGCATCCCCAAAATATATACTGAAATTCATGTCATTGTCATCGTCCCAGCCGCTTCGATTTATTAAGAAAATGTGAGCATACAACATATATCAAAGGTTCATTTTAAAGTTCAAAAATCATTTTTCTGAAGTGGGTCTCTTTTATTATTCAATAACTCAATATACACATCATATAAATCATATCCTGTTAAATTACAACTTAAACTTATCGGCCACTATGCAAAAGATTGCAAAAGCAATGGAGGTCGTCAAGTCAGAATCCGACCGCAACACCAAGGATGGGTCTTTACCCTCAATGCGAAGGATGCGACGGATCCAACGACCTCATCGAAGGTAAGTGCGAACTAAATGGTAGAACCTTAATGTGCTATATGACTCTGGTGCTACTCATTCTTTTATCTCACATGCTAGCGTCGAGTCTCTAAACTTGCAAGTTTCTAAACTTCCATTTGACCTTATTGTTTCTACTCCTACGAATCGTCCTGTTCATACATGTAATTGTTGCCTAAATTGTCATCTTACTGTTGAAAATAGATCTTTTGTCATAGATTTGATTTGTTTACCCTTGAAAGACATAGGAGTAATTCTTGGCATGGATTGGCTTCACGCTAACCATGTGTTGTTAGACTGTTATACAAAATCTGTTATTTTTGGTCATCCCCTAGCAAAACTAGTTAAACCTTGAAACTTTATGTAAATTCTATAGATGTCTTCTGTAGTGGGGAGAAAACTAAGGGATATGTCCTTCTAGCCGCTAGTGAAGTAGACTTTGAGCAGAACATAGACGATATTCCTATGGTAAGAGAGTACCCGAGGTATTTCCGATAGATACCCTAGTTCCCTCCCGAAGAGAAGTGGAGTTCTCCATCGAGTTGGTTCGGGAACGGGACCTATCTCCATAGCCCCATACAGGATGTCACCCTTGGAGCTAAAGAGTTAAAAACCCAATTGGAGGAGTTGTTAGAAAAGAGTTTTATCAGACCTAGTGCTTCACCGTTGGGAGCCCCGGGTTTTGTTTGTTAAGAAAAAAGATGGGAGCATGAGATTATGTATAGATTATAGGCAATTGAATTGTGTAACGGTGAAAAATAAATACCCTTTGCCTAGGATTGATGATCTTATGGACTAGTTGAAAGGAGCGGTGGTATTCTCCAAGATTGATTTGAGGTCGGGATACCACCAAATTCGAGTAAGGATGAGGATATACCTAAAACCGCTTTTAGGACACGGTATGGACACTTTGAGTTCGCCGTGATGTCCTTTGGACTGACAAATGCACCCGCCGTGTTCATGGACTAATGAATAGGATCTTTAGACCCTATTTAGACAAGTTTGTGGTCGTTTTCATAGATGATATACTCATCTATTCGAAGACTCAGGAGCATGAAAGTCACCTAAAGTTGGTTTTAGAGGTGTTGAAGGAGAATAAGTTGTATGCTAAGCTCTCTAAGTGTGAATTCTGGTTGGAGGAAGTGAAGTTTTTGGGACATGTAGTATCAAAAGGAGGTATAGCTGTTGACCCTAGTAAGATAGAAGCTGTGATGAATTGGGATAGACAGACCATATCGGAAATACGGAGCTTTTGGGTTTAGCAGGCTATTACCATAGGTTTATCAAAGGATTTTCCTAGATTGCCCTTCCCCTAACCAAGCTAACTAGGAAGAACACCCCATTTTCATGGAATCCCGATTGTGAAAGGAGCTTCCAAGAGTTAAAAGAAAGGTTGACCTCGACCCCAGTTTTGGTTTTACCCGACCCCAATGTACCCTTCGAGGTATATTGTGACGCTTCGGGGAAAGGTTTAGGCTGTGTGTTGATGCAAAATAGGCAAGTGGTAGCCTATGCGTCTAGACAACTCAAGCCTCATGAGGTTAATTACCCTACCCATGACCTAGAGTTAGCCGCCATAGTGTTTGCCTTGAAGATTTGGAGGCATCACTTGTATGGAGTAAGGTTTGAAGTTTTCTCCGATCATAAGAGTCTTAAGCATCTCTTTGATCAAAAGGAGCTAAACATGAGGCAAAGAAGGTGGATGAAGTTTCTAAAGGACTATGATTTCGGCTTAAGTTACCACCCGGCAAGGCCAATGTGGTCGCCGATGCCTGAGTCGAAAATCATTACGCTTATCCCACATGATGGTCAAGGAAGTTGAGCTTATAGAGAAGTTTAGGGACATGAATTTGGGGATGTCAATATAGAAAGAGTGTGAAGATGTGTCATCTTAGGTAACAAGTGGGTTTAAACAAAGGGTAATGATAGCACAAGTAGAAAATGAGGAGTTTAGGGAGACTCTAGAGGTGGTTAAGGCGGAAAGCTTAAGGGTTTTGAGTAAGGAACAGATGGTTTGTGGAGGTTCAAAGGGCGGATATGTGTACCGCAAGATGGTGACCTCGAGAAGTATCTTGGAGGAGGCCCATAAAAGCCACTTCACCATCCATCCTGGTGCCACCAAGATGTATCAGGATTTAAAGAAGATGTTTGGTGGCCCGGATTGAAAAAGGACGTAGTAGCCTGGGTTAGTAAGTGCTTAGTCTCAAAAAGTGAAGATTGAGCACCAAAAGCTTTCAGGAATGTTGCAACCTTTGCCTATCCCCGAATGGAAGTGGGATAGTATATCTATGGATTTTGTGACCAGTCTACCCGAACCCAAGGCCATGACGCTATTTGGGTAATAGTGGACAGGTTAACCAAGTCGGCCCATTTCCTACCCATCAAGTTAACCTTTTCCCTAGATAAGTTGGCCCAGTTGTACATCCAAGAGATAGTGAGGTTGCACGGAGTTCCGTCGACGATAATCTCGGACCAAGATCCGCGGTTTACGTCGCGTTTTTGGGAAGCCTTTCAAAAGGCGTTTGGTTCTAAGCGGTGCTTAAGCACGGCTTACTACCCTCAAACAGATGGACAATCAGCAAGGACTATCCAAACCTTGGAGGATATGCTAAGGGCATGTGTTTTGGATAGAAAGGGAGTTGGGATAAGTACCTGCTATTGAGTTCGCGTATAACAACAGTTATCATGCGAGTATCGGTATGGCACCGTACGAGGCCTTGTATGGAAGGAAGTGCCAGTCGCCTTTGTGTTGGCATGATCTCGAAGAACAAAGCGTTTTGGGACCGGATGTAGTGAGGGAAACCACAGAGCAAATAAGAATGATCAAGGATAGAATCTTGACTGCTCAAACCGACAAAAGAGCTATGCGGACAAGCGGCGAAAGCCGTTAGAGTTCCAAGAAGGTGAGCATGTTTTCTTGAGGATAACCCCCACTCCAGGAATAGGTAGAGCCTTGAGAGTCAAGAAGTTGAGTCCCGATTTCTCGGACCTTTTGAAATCCTTAGAGAGTCAGGATAGTCGCCTACAAAATAGCCCTACCCCAAATCTGCAAATCTCCATGATGTCTTTCACGTCACAGTTAAGAAAGTATCAATCCGATCCTAGCCATGTGTTAGAACCAGAGCATGTACAGTTAAGGGAGGACCTAACTTTCAATCTCACCAACAAGGATCGTGGACCGTGGTGTCAAGCAGTTAAGGAATAAGTCCGTTCCTTTGGTGAAAGTCGCGTGGGGACGAGACAAGACGTAGGAGCACACATGGGAGTTGGAATCCGATAAGGACAAAGTATCCTGAGCTTTTCTAAGGTAACGAATTTCGTGGGCGAAATCCTTTTTAAGGAGGGGCGTAATGTAATCCGATTTTCCTGTATTGAATGCAAATGACCAAAATGCCCTGAGACCATTTCTACCAGAATTAAAGGGCAGACCAGGCCATCCTCGAATGGGTCAACTCAATGTTTAAAGGGGATGTAAATGCAATGTTTGATATCCGAGGTGAAAATCTCGTTTTCTAAACTTTCAGCTCAAAATGACCAAAATACCCGAGGTTTTACGGGTAAAGGCGCCGTTTGAGCCCGAACTTTTCCAGGAAGTACGAAAGATGTTTTTGAGTAAGTAGTGATGTTTAGTTAGCCAGGAGGTCTCGAGAGTTTAGTGCAAATTACCGTTTTACCCTAGAACAGTGTACAGTGCGCCTAATGAAGTAATAAGCAAACCTAAGCAATATTAGGCTCTAATCGAAGATTAATTTATTTCGATAATTAATCTAGAGTCAAAATGATTTATTAAGGATGATTAGAAACTAAAATTGCTTAGTCAAATTCTAATTTCATTCTTTAATCCAAGACTACTAATCAAAAAGTAATGAATAGTGTTTTCTCTCTCTAATTTCCTTAAATTAAGGAAACTTGTCTACAACCTTTTTGACCAAAAGAATGATTTTAAAATTGTTAATCTAGATTAAACCCCCAAACCAAGCCTTGATGACCCTAATTAACCTTTATTACACCTAAACACTTTCTCACAAACTCCTAACCCAAACCTTAATTAATGAAACACCTAAATGCATCATTAAACCACAATTACATGGATGATTTTTCCCTTCCTCTTGGCTGTCCAGATTTGGCCAAATTCCTTCCCCCAAAATCCATCAAATATTGATTTCAAATTTCATCCAAAAAGGCTATGCCAAAGCTAGGACTTGACTACACCTAAGCTAGGACTTAAACCAAGCTTCCAAGACAAGCTTTAAAAGATATTTTCCTTCCCTCCCAAGCCAAAATTTCAGCCAGCTCTTCCCCCTAAATCAGCCACAACATTTCATTCTTTATAAATACCACACCTTGGAAAGCTTGGACACCTTTTTGATCATTTGCTAAGTTGAGTTTTCTTGCACTTTCTCTCATTTTCTCTCATTTTCCCTTCCTCTAAGTTCTTTTTCTTCCTTCCTCAAAGAACCACCACCACCACCTTGAGCCACCACAAACCACCTCAAACCACCACTCTCTTACCTTAAAACACCTCCTAAACACCAAACCTTACCATTTCCAAGCTTGCATCCTCAAGGAAAAATCATCTTCCTTGAGAACCTTTGGAGGCCGAATCCTTGTTGCTCACCAAGAGAAGATTTTGTCTTCTCATTTCCTTGCAAACTCAAGCTTTCTTTCAAAGCTTTCAAGATTTCACTTGGTAGGGGTTTTCTTTCAAGTTTTCTTTACTTTCTTTGAGAAAAGTTTCTAGTTTTCTCTTGGTTTCAAACTTTTTTTCTTCCTCCTTGCATTTTCAGCCTTGAGGCCATTTTATGAACACAACTTTAGCTTGATGATGAGGTCTCATGGAAATAGTGTGGTGTTTGTCATGGGATAAACCTCTAAAGTTTGGATCTTGGTCTTGGACTATATATATACTCGGTTTTCCCTTTTCTTTACAAGTTTAAAGTTTTGGCTTTCATTTCTCTAAGGTTTTGGTTTTCCTTTTTTTTATCTTGTTCAAGCTCTAGTTTTCATTTCTTTTCCTTCTTGGTCTCGGCCTCTTTGTTTTGGTTTTGAGGAAAAAGGTTTGCCAAAAATATTAGAATGGTCCTTTGAATGTTTGTTGTGGTTTTTGCCACTAGGATCATTTTCTTGAGCTTGATGATGAGGTTCACAACCTTAAGGCTTCTTTGAAGTCTAGGTGCTAAGAACTCTAAAGCTTGCTTTATGATACACAATGGGTTGAGGTTTTTATGTTCCTTTAAAGTCTTGTAAGAGCTCTAGTTAAGATTAAAAAGGAGTTGCATTCATGTTTACTTTTATGCTTTGCATAGCATGTTTATTTTCAAGCTATCACTAAGCAACTTAAAGATTAAAACAAGAATGTGCATCATCACTTAATAAATCTCAAAGCCTACCTATTTCAACCTTAAAGTTGATTGTTGATTTGGGGTAAACACCCAAGAGGCCTAGAACACTAAAATAAAGAATTGAACCTTGCATTTCATGTTTACTTTCTTGTCTATCATGTTTATATTTTACGCCATCACTTAAACTCTAAAGATAATAAATGGGTGCACCTCATATTTATTTTATGCTCTCACTTTATTTTCTAAAAGAAGAGTATAATGAGTTGCATAGCATGTTTAAATTTATGTCACCACCTAAATGGTCTAGAGCTCAAAGACTTGCCCAAGTATCCAATGTAGTAAAGTTTTAAGAAAACGTTGGTTTTTCAATGAAGCCATTTCGGCCTTGTGGTGATGATGATGAGCTTGGTGTGAGTTCATCTAATCACAAGTGCCCATAGCCATGTTTTGGAATTTTTTTAAGCTTAGGAGTACCCAAGGAACATTATGAATGAGATTATATGTTTTAAATATATTTTATGAGCAAATTAATTTAGCTACTGCCCTCATGTATAATTACATGATTTTAATGAGATAAATTGAGTTCTAAAAGAGATTTGAGTTCTTAAAAACCATTCCAAGAGAAAACTAGTAACTTATGTGCTTTTAAGTCATGATTTTATGTGATTTTATGATTGTTTCATTTCGGTTCTGTACCTCCTTGATTGGCTACTGTACAAACTGTTTTAAGGTGATAAAATGTGTACACTTATGCTTGAGTGAAGTAAGGAACGTTTTAGAGAAGTTAGAAAAAATAAGTAACTAGAAAGGACTTAAAATGAGAATTCTAGAACACTTAGAATTGGAAAAATGCAATTCTGTTCCAGCATAATTAATTCAAGTGTAAATGGTTCATAATCAGTAGGATATGCATAAAAACCTTTCATAAATGATTAGGTATTAATTACTAAGCTTAAGGTGATGATAAGGACTTAAAATAGGAATTCTAGCACACTTAGACATGGCAAAATGTGATTCTGTCCAGCAAAGCTAAATTGAGGAAAAGTGAATTATAACTTAGTAAACATGCCTAGGAATCCCTCATAATTGGTTTAGGGATTGATTATGAAGCCTTAGGCGAAGACGGACCTTAAAAAGGGTCACGAACGGAGATTCTAGAGTAGTATATGATATTTTTCCTGCCCAAACTACATAATGCTGTTTGGAATTTTAAGTGTGCCTAAATCTTAGTAAGAATTGTAAGTAATGATCCCTTAAATGGAATAAAGATGTACTATGAGCATTAGAATGATTGGAACTTAAGTTTAAGACCCGTAAGGGCCAAAGCATAAGACAATATGAGATAGGAAGTGTGATGTGAGAATGAGACCAAGTGAGTATGCTTGTGATATGAATGAATGTGTTAATATCATGAGTATGAGAATATATGGATTTATGATATGCTGTTGTGATGTTTTCGGTATGTTATGAGCATAATGCATGATACTATATGATACAAATGAATTAGAGAAAGTATGTTGTTATGATTGAAAAGTTTTCTTGATGGAGGATCTTGTGAGATAACATGCATTATGTGAGTTATGTGGCAGACTCAATTTGAGGAAATTCAGGTTATCACGCCGAATTTCCATCAAATTTGAGGGACAAAAAGAAAGTTTTTGAGGAATATGAAGTTTAAAGTTATATGCCGAGACGCATTTCTCCTTCTTGAGGAGAAAGTAAACTCGGGGGTATGGACGTCGAGCCATCCGAAGCGGACAAAGTCGTTGGTCTTAACCAGTCGATGCGTTTCGAAGAATAAAAGTATATGATGTTTAAGGTGACACACCGAGACGTACTTCTCCTGCTCTGAGGAGAAGGTAAAACCGTGAGGGCATAGACATTAGCCTGCAAAGCGGACAAAGTCGCTGGTCTTAAAGTCGATGCGTTTCGAAAAGGAAAAAGTCCCATGATGGGTGATCCTTAGGCCCCTACCCGTACTCTGGAGTCGGGATTATGATGATTATGATGAATATGTTTATGATTCGCTTATCAAGAGGATAAGTAAGAACTAGTGACGACTAGTTAAGGTATGAGCTCATAGCCTAGTTTAAGGGGTGCGGTTATTATTATTGGTGTCACAAGTATGAGAAAAGGAAAGATGTTCAAGAGAAAGGTTACATGCCACTTATATGTTGATTGATAATTGTTTGATTTACCTAAAGTACTGCCATGCATCCATGAACTATTATGTTGCATACATGTATTAAGAATCATTATAAAAGACATGGACCTTGGATAAATACCTTTGTGAAAACCTCATAATGAACTTATGCATGCTTAACCTTTTCATAATAAACCCAAGGTTCCTGGGACGTAAACGATGACACTAGGATAGAGGATTTTTCCTGAGATTCTTTAGCAAATTCTCTCTCTCTCTTTCTTTCCGTTACGTCTTCAGACATCGATGGCGTCGTTCGTGATTTTTGTTGATGTACCCTTGTGGGAGTTGCACTACGATCCGATCATAGCCCTACCACTTCGAGGGTCGATGTGCCATTCGCATTTTTGCATACATGGGACGCCCGTTGCCTTTCCAGTTCCAGCTTCGATTCACTCCGAACTCCCCTTTTGGTGGCGATATGATTTTTGAGAGGACGCGACCTCAAGACGAGAGAACCGCCATGCCCGACCATCGCCTTCAGCTGGTGACCATCCGAGTTCGTATCCCTCATACGCCGCCGGGAGGACCCTGAGGATTCCCGATCCGTATTCGGAGGATTCCGACCCTTCGGTGCCTTTGGCTGCAGAGGGGTAGCGAGGACAGGACTCCAACCGAGGCCTATGAGGCGTGCACGTAAGCCCGAGAGACGCCGAGGTGGTCACGTTGCTCCGCCGATTCGCATGCCCACGTCCCCTCTTCGATGGGCCACATGGAGCTTTGCAGGTTAGGCTACATATCTCCGTCCGAGGATTACGACGTGGAGGTTTTAGAGGAGGGTTGCTTTTGTGGGAGTATCTTTTGGGGTTGTTTCATGTATTTGTTTTTATGCTATTGTCCTGAGCTCTGCCCACTAGTATGGGTAAGACTTTATGTTTCGGTTATATTTCCTGTATATTGTACTAAACTATGTTAATGAATATGATGAGGCATGTTGATGGATGTGTTCCTTTATGTTTATGTTCGGTATGTTTTATGTATTCTTCCGCTTTACGTCGTTTATATGTCACGCGCAAGGCTCGCACTTTGTTTTACATGTCTCCTTTCAAAAAAAAAATTTTACCTATTTTTCGCTAAGTTAATTTCTAAAAGAGTTTTTAAAGGAAGTAATGACTAATGATTAATCTTAGTACGTCCTAGGCGTATTGGGTTAAATATTAGGGTGTTACATACAACAATTGCTACTTCGACTTGTCTTGGCCCTCGACTAATCTTATCATGAATGGGTGTTACATATCGTCGTCCCCAGCGTGGCAATAATGGGTAATAGACCTTTTCTAAGCTCATTCCTATACATGATCATTAGATTTACTTTCTCCAATTCTTACACAGACCGATTCCTAGCCAGGTTTACTTTCCCCAACTCAATTCAATGGTATAGTCAGTTTTACTTTTCCCGGATTTACTTTCTCTAGCCCAAGAAATACAATCTTATGCTTTTCTTTCGCATATATGTAATTGTAAGAACTATTCATATCTATGTGCCTAATCTCATCAATAAGTTCACATGCTCAATTATTCATATTCATGTACTCATGTCATACTAGTACAAAATGCCATTATTTCATTAATTCAAGGCTTTGGTTCATTTTCAGGACAATGACATATTTACACTTATCTAGCAAAAATTTGATCACATATCAAACAACCAATTCAGAGGCTATAAAAATTCCCCATGACATCTCAATGTGTCCACCAGGTCTGTAAAAATTTTAGGGCTCATTCTCTAGTTATGTTAACAAAATTAGATAAATTTGGAGGTTAGAAACTCCCTATTTACATCCAACAGTCATAGTTCCCAATTTTATTATCCTATCAAATGAACATATCAAATCATACAAAAATTCAGGGTTAGACTTCAATATGTCTTCAACATCCTAAAAATTGCAAAGGATAAATTAATCATTTGCTTTAGTAACAAAATTAGCAAAATTTATAACTTCAGACTTGGTTGGAGGCAAGAACCCTAACCCATTCGTTTCTAATTTTTAGAAAATAGTAAAAATCATTTTTAGGACCTAAGAAAATATTAAAAACACCTTAACATGTTAGCTTGTCATGACTTGACCAGGGAACGTGAGGCACGTGAGGAATCCCATCCCACGTAAGCCTTGTGACCTCTGAGTCTCTCTATATGCGTAAAGTAATATACTTTTATTTCTGAAAACATGGTTTCATCTAAATCTCTATCTAAACTTTATATTTGGAATTATATAACTGAAATACTTGATAACATATTAATTATGCTTAGAAAAACAATTTAACTTATGAACTGAATCATGATTTCATCTCTAGCTTACACTTATCTTTAATCAAACTCTAAAATTTCAATTCATACTTGTAAACTGAAAACATATACATGATTGTTCAAATATTGAAATTAAATACATAAATATGAAAATCTATGCATGGCTCGAATCTTGCCTACATCTATTAGAGCACTCCACTAGGACTCTAAACTAAGTCTTACTTCAAAGTTAAACTCACCACAGAGAACAATTGTCCTGCCAAAGAGGAAGTGACATCCTACTTGTAACTATGAGGAGGAATGGAGAGGGTGAATCAACGGATTGTGAGTGAGTTCTCACCCATCACCTACATGGAACAACCAAGGATAATATATATATAGCGCAATATACATGCAATGTCATAAATCATTTGATATTCGTATGTATAATTATATAGAAAAGATATCTCTACATTTATAAGTTCATAAAAAAGCATCTCTAGATTTTTACTCTAATAGGAAAATCATTTTTCATACACATAATGACTTTTGAATCAAATATTATCTTAAAATATAAATATCCTCTGAAAACATAACTATTCTTTGAAAACATAGATAACAGGTACTAATAGAGAAACAGGGATCTCTGGTTATACATGTCAACCATGACATAACAATTTCTCTAATCTTGGGATTGATCTGGAATCCAAATTGGACACCTAACTAGGTTCCATTCTCTGCTCTAGGAGATTGTCCTCTTAGGACAACTTGGTACCAAGGTTAACGATCATTTTTCCTAGCCATTAACTCATTGTTTGTTTTTATTTAGCTATCGTATAGTCTGGAGATCATAAATTAGTCATTTCTCTAAAACTCTACTCTAGGCTCTTTTCTGGGTTTAAAACTCTATCATATAGTTATTCTATTCTTGAAATCATAAGATCTCTAATATACACAAAATCATTTAAATCTAAAATGTTTGAAACTTTGAAAGCTCTGGACTCATATAACTCCAACAACCTGACTTTAGTATAACTGTGACTATGAAATCATGCCCAATGCATCACCCGCTTGTACGTATTCCGACTTTAGTCCACAGAACATGTATTGGTAGTTGCTACGAATCATACTGAATTCCATACTTTTGAGTATTATAAAATCTGAATTTCTAAAATCTCATCTCTCAAGCTAACATCTTTCATAATTTAATAACTCTAATATCATACTTTGAAATGGAAAGGTTCAAAATCATAAAATCTTTGACATTATAATAATAGTAAGTTCATGAAATTTAGTTATACTCTGTTTGACATTCTTGCCAAAATATCTTAACTAATACTCCAAAATTATATTTGAAATCTCAAGTCTTGAAGCACATTTGATAAAATAACAACTTATTAAATCACATATTCTTGCATTGAATTCCTTAGAGTTGCACATAAAACATTTCCATAATATGCAATCTATCAATCATGGTCTCATAGTTTCTAAAAATACATTTTTCATGCTATTGTCAAAATCATGCTCTTTATCTAGCTTGCCATCCTTGCAAAATCGTATATATAATCATACTTTCGTTTGTAATTTCATATTTAACAATAATCATGCATAAATATTCTTATAATGCTTAAAGGTAATGCCATGAGTTTGAACCCACTCACCGTTTGAGCCGGAAGTATGTGGGTACCACCACTTGACCTTGGGCGCTTGGAATGACACCAACAACTACCATAGAGTAACCATAACCCTAGATTAAACTCTAATACTTTCTAGATAACTCTAATCAAACTCTAACAACATTGGGGAGCACCCCCGCTTGACAATAATGGAGACAAACAATAACCCATAATATGGGGAAAGAAGATCATGGAAGAAGCAAAATATAAACCCACAACAATCACTCACCTTGATCTTGGAAGGAGAAGGAATGATGTTGGATTGAGAGGAAGGGTTGGGATAGAGTTTGGAAAAGAGGGTTTTGGTTTGGGAGGGGAAGCCCGAGTTGGTGTTTTATAGGGGGTTGGGGGCTCATTTATCAAACAGCGTCGTTTTGCACTATGCTAACATTAGATTCGTTTCGTTTAGCCGCTGCGACCTGAGAAACAACCACTCACTGTTAGGCTTCTGCCTTGCCTACTTGCTTCAGCGAGTCTGTCTGGAGAATTTTGTGCAACAACACTCCAACAGGACCCATAGCACCTACCCTCAACACTCACTTATTTGCATTAATCATTTATTTTTCTTCCCATTAACTTTAAAACATACATGTAAATAAGAAAATACCCCCCATTTGGATTCAAATAAAATATTAAAATAAAATCAAAATCCCAACCATTCAAAATCCAAATTTTGGGTCTTAGTTCAAATCTAGAAGTTTTGGAGATTTTCTAAACTTGGCCTGAAACGAAACGTTTAAAGGTTTTATAAAATTCATTAAAAATCACTCTTCAACTCATTTTCCCTCTAGGAACAATTACCAGGGATTTTGACCCAGAGAATATGACTCTAACATATACCCCCAAGGAGGTGTAGGGTCCAGATTTAGCAAAGTTAAGAACCGCAGTGGGTTTTGGACCCGAGCGTATAGAACTTAGTGTTGACATATGTACACCAGGTATTACATAGCTTTATCATATAAAATTTTCAGAGCCAAAATCCATCTACAAACCATTCAAAAAAATCGTGAAGCATAACTTGTTTGCCTAAATCTGGGATTCACAACAACATAGCTCAAACATATTTTGAGAAAAGAGTTTTCTAACATCATCCAAACACTCCACCAAATTAAACACATCAATATCTATATATTATCAACCAATACAACTAAAAATATCAAATTAGATATGTGGTTAAAACAAAAAATGAATTTGAAGTAAAAGAGATTCAAAAGCCCTACTTTTTGGAGCTTTGAGATCTTGGCTTCAAAGGATGCTCCAAGAATGATTTTTCTCACTTCAAATCTTCCAAACAGCACCTAATCCCTCCCTTAAATAGGGAAGAATGAAATATCAAAGTGAGAAATGGTGAGGAATTGAAATTCCAATTGGTTAGTTTTATAGGTGGTGTTGAGTAACAAGTTTTGTGAAGTCTAGGCAAGGAATTTAAACATGCTAGACAAGAAAGTAAACGTGAGATGCAAGGTTCCATTCTTTATTTTAGTGCTCTAGTCCTCTTGAGGTGTTTACCCTAAATCAACAATCAACTTAAGATTGAAATAGGTAGGCTTTGAGATTTATTAAGTGAGGATGCACATTCTTGTTTTAATCTTTAAGTTGTTTAGTGATGACTTGAAAATAAACATGCTATGCAAAGCATTAAAGTAAACATGAATGCATCTTATTTTAGATCTTAGCTAGAGCTCTTTGCAAGACTTTAAAGGAACATAAACCTCAACCCATTGTGTATCATAAGGCAAGCTTTAGAGTTCTTAGCACCAGACTTCAGAAGTCTTAAGGTTTGAACTTCATCATCAAGCTTAAGAAAATAACACAAAGTTCGACACTTTGTCTAAACAAAATTACAAGAACTAAGTCTTATTCTTTATTTTATTGCTCATGGGCTTCAATCTAGAGTAAAACTCTTAGAACGCCGACCAACTTTAAGGTTGGCAAGGGTAAGCTTAGAGCTTTTGAAATCATGTGATTAATTTTCTTTAACAAAACTTTTGTGATCTACTTTACATTTTTAGCAAACTTTGTTCAAACCAAGGCAAAGGAAACCGAAATCATTTGAGAAAGAAAAGGAAAGGAATCGAAAATGAAACTAAAGAAAAGAAAGAAATGCAAGCATGTATGGTCCAAGACCAAGTTTTTTAAGCTTTAGAGGTTTCTCACATGACATCAACAAGTCATTATCTTGAAACCTCATCATCAAGCTCATGTTATTTTCATAAAATGGCCTCTTGGCCGAAAATGAAAAGAAAGAGAGAAAGGAGTTTGAACCAAGAGAAAACTAGAACTTTCTTTAAGGAGAACAAGTAATCATGAAAACATACCCCTACCTAAGGAAGTCTTTGGAATGGAAGAAAGAAAGCTTGGTTCTTAAAGTTGAGAAGACAAAATCTCCTCTTGGATGTGAT
The DNA here is from genome assembly GCA_030441495.1 of Dalbergia oliveri. Lineage (NCBI taxonomy): Eukaryota > Viridiplantae > Streptophyta > Magnoliopsida > Fabales > Fabaceae > Dalbergia > Dalbergia oliveri. Next base: position 99,555 of record JAMLFY010000019.1, on the reverse strand, counting down.
GATGGATTCGCTAAGGAGGAAGTCAAGGAAGATAATTTTTCCTTGAGTTTCTAAACTTGGGAATGTAAAGTTTAAGTGTTTGAGGGATGATTTAAGGTGAGGTAGTGGTGGTTTATGGTTGTTTGTGGTGGTTTATGGTTGTGGAAGGATTCTTTAAGAGGTAGAAGAAATGAAGATGAGAGAACTTAGAGAGAAATTGCAAGAAAAAGCAAGAGAACTAAACTTAGCAAAGCTTCTAAAGTGTAACCAAGTTCCTCCAAGCTTGGTATTTATAGAAAATTTGCAACAATGGAGGCTTCCTTGGGTGCATGGTCGACCCAAAATGGAGGAAAAAGGAAGGAAAATATCTCTTACAAAGTATGGGCAAAGGCATGGTTGAAAGCATGGTGAGGAATGGCAAAAAGTATGGGCAAGGCATGGCTCTTTGAGTGATAAATCAAGCAACATGTGGCACTCCATGGGGGCCAAGCATTCTGCCTTGTAACCAAGGGGAGAGAAATTTGTTCATGTAATTGTGTTTTAGTGATGTGTTTAAGTGTTTCTTTGATTAAGGTTTTGGTTAGGAGTTGTAAGAAAGTGTAGGTGAGGTAATTGGGTAATTAGGAGTGTCAAGACTTGATTAGGAGGGCAATCTTACTAGATTAGTAATTTAAAATAATTCTTTTGGTCAAATGAGGTATGGCACAATTCCTTAATTTAAGGAATTGGAGAGAGAAACACTATTCAAGATTCCATGACTAGGAATCTTGAATTAAAGAATGCAATTAAGAGTTTAACTAAGCAATCTTAGGTTCTAATTAACCTTAATAAATTATTTTGACTCTAGATTAATTATCGAAATAAATTAATCTTCGATTAGAGCCTAATATTTCTTAGGTTTGCTTAATTGCGTCATTAAGCTCACTGTACACTGTTCTAGGGGCAAAATAGTAATTTTGCACTAAAACTGCCCGGACCTTTCTGCTCAACTAAACATCAAATATTGCTCAAAAACATCATTCTAAACTTCCTGGAAAAATTCCTGATCGACGGCACCTTTTACCCGCGTAGAACACAGGAGGGTATTTTGGTCATTTTGAGCCGAAAGTTTAAAGACGATTTTCACCTCAGATATCTTTCATAACAAATAACCCCCTTCAAACATTGAGTTGACCCATTTGGGTAGGGTTCGATACCTCGATTCGGAGTAAAAATCACTTATTTTGGTCATTACACTCAAACTGAAATCGGGCATTACACTTCCTTCCATACAAGGCTCCGATACCTGCCATACCGATGCTCGCGTGATAACTGTTGTTATATGCGAACTCAATAAGTGGTAGGTACTTATTAACTTCCTTTATATCCAATAACACCCTCAACATGTCTTCCAAGTTTTGGATAGTTCTTTCTGATTGCCATTCTGTTCAGGGTGGTAAGGTTCTCAAGATACTTGAACCGAATGCCTTTTGAAAGGCTCCCAAAAATGTGACGTAAACCATGGATCTCAATCCAAGATTATCGTCAATGGGACTACATGTAACCTTACTACCTCTTATATGTCCAGCTGGGCTAGCGTGTCTAGGAAAAGGTGATCTTAATGGGTAGGAAATAGGTCGATTTGGTCAATCTATCCACTATTACCCAAATAGCATCGTGGTTTGTGGGTCCTAGATAGGATGGTCACAAAATCCATGGAGATACTATCCCACTTCCACTCGAGGATAGACAGGGTTGCAATAATCCAGAAGGCTTTTGGTGAATCTTCACCTTCTGACATACCAAGCACTTACTAACCTAGGCAACTACATCCTTTTTCAAACTTGGCCACCAAAACATCTTCTTTAAATGCTGATACATCTTCAGGAGTACTAGGGTGAATGGTGAAATAGCTTTTGTGAGCCTCCTCTAAGATGCTCCTCTAGAGGTCACCATCCTATGGCATGCAAATCGCCTTCCAAATCTCCATAAACCATTGGGTCCTTGCTCAAAACCCTTTAGTTTACCCGCCTAACCCCTCTAGGGTCTCCCTAAACTCTTCATTTTCCCTTTGTGCTAGAGCGACCCTCTTAAACCCACTGGTCACACTAAGGTGACACATCTTCACACTCCTATCCGTCAGGACATCCCAAATTCAAATCCCTAAACTTCTCTATTAACTTGACTTCCTTAACCATCATGTGAGATAGACGTAATGATTTCCGACTCAAGGCATCGGCGACTACATTAGCCTTGCCAGGGTGGCAACTTAAGCGAAATCATAGTCCTTAAAAAATTCCATCCACCTTCTCTGCTTCATGTTTAACTCCTTCTGATAAAGAGATGCTTAAGACTTTGTGATCGAAGAAAACTTCAAACCTCACATTATACAAGTGATGTCTCCATATCTTTAGGGCAAACACTATGGTAGCTAACTCTAGGTCATGGGTGGGAGTTCACCTTGTGAGGCTTGAGTTGTCTAGATGCATAGGCTACCAATTGCCTATTTTGCATCAACACGCAGCCTAAACCCTTTCCCCAAGCATCACAATATACCTTAAAAGGTACATTGGGTCAGTGTAAACTCAAACTTGTGGTCAACTTTTCTTTAGATCTTGGAAGCTTTTCTCACACTCAGGATTCCATAAAAACAGCATTTTCCCTAGTGAGCTTGGTTAGGGGAAAGCAATTATTGAGGAATCCTTTTTTGAACCTACAATAATAGCCTACTAAACAAAAAAAGCTCCGTATTCTCCGTGGTTGATCTCTCCCAATTCATTACGGCCTTTATTTTGCGGGGTTACAGCTATACCTCCGTTTGACACTACGTGTCTTAAGAACTTCACCTCCTCCAACCAAAATTCACACTTAGAGAGCTTTGCATACAACTTTTCTCCTTCAAAATCTCTAAAACCAACCTTAGATGACGTTCATGCTCCTCATGGGTCTTTGAATAGATGAGTATGTCATCTATGAAAATGACCACAACTGATCTAAATAGGGTCTAAAGATTCCTATTCATATAGTCCATGAATACTATAGGAGCATCGTCAAACCGAAAAGACATTACAGCAAACTGAGGTGTTGTCCATTCCTGAAGGCGGTTTTAGGCATATCTTGGTCTCTCACCCTAATTCTTGGTGGTACCTTAAGTCAATCTTGGAGAATACTACTACTCCTTTAATTAGTCTATGAGATCATCAATCCTAAGCAAAGGGTATTTGTTTTTTCCAATTTCACTCAATTCAAGCCTATAATCTATGCACAACCTCATACTCCATCCTTCTTTTTGACGAATGACCGGGGCTCCCAGGTGAAGCACTAGGTCTTATGAAATTTTTCTCCAAAAGCTCATCCAACTAGGTTTTCAACTTGGTCAACTCCAAGGGTGACATTCTATATGGGGCTATAGAGATAGGTCCTATTCCGGAACCAGCTCAATGGAGAACTCCACCACTCTCGGAAGGGAACTCGGGTATCTCATCCAGAAATACCTCAAGATAGTCTCTTACTCCTGGTATGTCATCTATGTTCTGCTCAACGTCTGCGCTAGTGGCAGGAGGACATAACCCTTAGTTTTCTCCCTACTCCAGTGGACCTCTACAAAATTCAAATAAAGCTTCAAGGTTTGACTAGTTTTGCTAGGGAAAGCGAAAGATAACACTTTTGGTATAACGTCTAACAATACATGGTTGGCGTAGAGCCAATCCATGCCAAGAATTACTCCTATATTTTTCATTAGTAAACAAATCAGATCTATGACAAAAGACCTATTCTCGATAGTAAGATGACAATTTAAGCAACAATTCCAAGTATTCAGGACGATTTGTGGGGTAGAAACAATAAGATCAAAAGAAAGTTTCAAACTTTAAGATTCAAAGACTTGACACTAGCATGTGAGATGAAAAAATGGGTAGCACAGAGTAATCCAGGACAATTAAGGTTCTGCCATTTAATTTGCACTTACCTTCGATGAGGTCATTGGATTCTGCTTGCGTCTTCCGCATCGGGTGAAGACCCTTCCTTGGTGTTACGGCTGGGGTTCTAACTAGATGGCCCTCCACTCGTAAGTCCTTGGCATAGTGGCCAGGCTTGCCACGTGAAGCAAACTTCTTGCCCAGCTTGGCGGGGTGATTACCATGATTTCTTCCACACGCGGGGGTATACCGTCGTGCGGGGTCGGGAAGGCGTGGGGTCTACTGGGGCACCTTGTTCTTGGTCCCACTGGGCCTACCTTGCTTATTGTTGAGGACGGCCTGATCCTCCTTGTTGGATGTTGCCTTCCGCAACCATTGTGGTTGAATGGCGGCCTCTGTGTTGTCAGAAAGGTTAGTTGAGAGGTCCCCTTTTTGTTGTTATTGCTGAAGCTGGTTGGTGTGGTAAGGATTAAAGTGGTTCCTTGAGGTTCCTGGTATTGTGGCTTGAACCTCGGGGCTTGATGTCCTAAACCACGAGGATGCTCCGCCTTTGCGGTGCTTAGCTTATTGTGCCCTTCCTCAATGATTCTACACTTGTTGACTAGGGTGGGGAAGTGTCTAATCTCTATATGCGCCACTCCACGTGAGTTCGGCCTTCAACCTGGCCTGGAACTTGATGCATTTCCACACTTCATCGGGATTCCCTTAGAAAACCCAAGAAAATTTGATCAGCTCCTTGAACTTTGCCATATGAATTCAATGTCCTTCGCATTCCTCACGAACTTCGGGAAATACTCTTGTAGAAGTAGGTCTTCAACAGCTCCCAATTGATTGCTGTGCAGTAGCCTCCAATAGCCTCTTGGTGCCGGTTCACCGAACTACGTAGACTCCATCATATATGCGGAGGTGACCTTCTTTCTTTGGATGCGAGCCGGGTAGATCTTTCCATATTCTTGATCCACTAGTCTGCCTTGTCTTGGGTTCAGGCTCCTCGGAAGGTTGGGGGATTGGCCTTATGGAATTCCCTGGAAATCGGGCTCCCTCCAGCCTGGCGGCGGGACCTGTAATATATCTTCTATTGGTTCATGCGATCGAACATATGTTCCATCGCTCTCGCCATTTCACGAATAGCAGCAATTTCGTTCCCTTGATTACCTTCATTCGCATTCCTATTATGTTTGCGAGATGCCATTGGTCCCTAGACACACAAGTAACAAACACTGAGGTGATTAGGCTCAATATTCCATGCTAGATGAGCTAGTTACCATGGCACAAGCAAGCGACGGGGTCATGCATGCCTATCCTATAGCATATCTCTATTAGCTAAGCATACACATGACATACTATCGGTATCATGCCTATATAGCATGGTTAGTCCAATCCTTAGGCTCTATGAAAGTAAACTGCTCTAATACCAAAATGTAACATCCTAATATTTAACCCAACATGCCTAGGATGTATTAAGATTAATTATTAGTTATTACTCCTTAAAATTCATTTGTACATATTACTTAGTGGAAAATACAGGCAAAATTTTTTTTAAACTTGTGAAACAAAATGTGAGCCATTGCGTACTACCATGAGCGAATCGTAAAACGCAAAGAACTTATACACAAAATTTAAAAGCAATAAGGAATACATTCCTCCATAGAAGCAAATATCATAATATTAAATAATATAGTTGAACAAATGATCTGGATACGTCAATGAAAAACTAAATAAAGTCATACCCATACAAAATGGGCAGAGCTTACAATACATAGAAAAGGAATACACATAAACAGAGGGAAAACATAAACAACAAGTAAAGGAAGCCCAAAAGATCAAACCCTAGCTATCTAGCCCCTCTAAACCTATTGGTGACCTGGTCCTCTATGGATGGGGAAACATGTCACACAATTGCTCGAGGTCCTCGGTCATGGCCCAACGGAGTGGGGGCGTGGGCATGCGGAGCGGGGAACAACGTGGCCTCCTTGGCGTGGGCGCCTCTCGCGGCTGTCGCACTCGCCTCGCAAGCCTCGCTGTGGCGTCTCCTCACCGCCCCTACCCATGTCCATGGGCACAGAGAGCGAGAACCCTTTGAGTAGACATAGGCGGGAGAGTCCTCAGACAAGTCGATCCCAGTGCGGATAAGTGGAACGTACTCGGGTAGGCCATGGAGGATGATGGACGGGCACGAGAGTTTGCTCGCCGGGGTGAGTCCTCTCGAAGATCATGTCATCGCCATATGGTGAGGTAGGAGTGAAGCGAAAGCTGGAAACTGGATGTGCAACGGGCATCCCATGTATGCAAAAATATGGACAGCACAACGACCCTCAAAATGATATGA
>JAMLFY010000019.1:55957-92851 GCA_030441495.1 Dalbergia oliveri | reverse complement strand
GCCATCCTCAAGGGGATATTTTGATGTTAATAGGGGATTATATGTGTTATGTGTGGTAATGAGGAGAAGAATCTCATCTTTGAGTTTGAACGTCGAATTACCAAAACACCCCGTGGCTTTGTCATCGTTTCATGGATAAGCCCGGACTTTACCAAAAGATTTTAAGTGATGTTTATAAGTGGTTTGATGTTTAGTAAACAGGAGGTCCCGGCAGTTTAGTGCGAAATTACCATTTTGCCCCTAGACAGTGTCCATGAGCCTAATGACGCAATTAAGCAAACCTAAGCAATATTAGGCTCTAATCGAAGATTAATTTTTTTCGATAATTAATCTAGAGTCAAAATGATTTATTAAGGTTAATTAGAACCTAAGATTTCTTAGTTAAATTCTAATTGCATTCTTTAATTCAAGATTCCTAGTCATGGAATCTTGAATAGTATTTCTCTCAATTCCTTAAATTAAGGAATTGTGCCATACCTCATTTGACCAAAAGAATTATTTTAAATTACTAATCTAGTAAGATTGCCCTAATCAAGTCTTGACCTTCCTAATTAACCAATTACCTCACCTAAACACCTTCTTATAAACTCCTAATCAAAAGCCTAATCAAAGACACACCTAAACACACCATTAAACCACAATTAGATGAAACAATTTCCTCTCCCTTGGGCTGATAAGCTTGTGAAAATCCTTCCCCATTTTCCTCACATGTTGATTTATTTTACACACCAAAGAGCCATGCTTTCCACCATACCTTGCCCTTGCTTTGCCTATACCTCACTATACCTTCAACCATGCCTATAACCATACCTTTGCAAGAGATATTTCTTCTCTCCTTCCTCCTCAAATGTGGCTGGTTCCTCCTCCCCTTTGGAAGCCTCATTGTTGAAAATTTCTATAAATACCAAGCCTTGATGAACCTTGTCACACTTTGGTTCATTTGTTAAGTTTACACTTCTTACAAAAATTCTCTCATTTTTTCTCAAACTTCCTCACTTTGGCTGATTTCTTCCTTCAAGCTTCAAGAGGATTTTCCTTCTCCATTTCATCAAGAACTCAAGCTTTCTTTCATATCTCTTCAAGACTTCTTAGGTAGGGGTTATCTTTTAATGTTTTGCTTGTGTTCTTCAAGAAAAGTTCTAGTTTCTCTTGGTTTCAAATCCTTTTCCTCTCCTTTTTCATTTCGGCCAAGAGGCCTTTCATAAAGAAAACATGAGCTTGATGATGAGGTTTCAAGATAATGACTTGTTGTTGTCATGTGAGAAACCTCTAAAGCTTGAAACAACTTGGTCTTGGACCATACATGCTTGTGTTCCTTTCTTTTCCTTGGTTTTATTTTCGGATCCTTTTCCTTTTTCTTTGAAGATTTCGGTTCCTTTCTTTTTTTGAATAAAGTTTGTAAAATTATGTCAAGTAGATCACAAAAGTTTTGTTAAGAAAGTTAATCCCATGTTTTAAAGAGCTCTAAGCTTACCCTTGCCAACCTTAAAGTTGGTCGGCGTTCTAAGAGTTTTACTCTAGATTGAAGCCCATGAGCAATAAAATAAAGAATATGACTTAGTTCTTGTAGTTTTGTTTAGACAAAGTGTTGAACTTTGTGTCCATTTTCTTAAGCTTGATGATGAAGTTCAAACCTTAAGACTTTTCTTGAAGTCTAGGTGCTAAGAACTCTAAAGCTTGCCTTATGATACATAATGGGTTGAGGTTTATGTTCCTCTAAAGTCTTGTAAGAGCTCTAGTTAAGATTAAAACAAGTTGCATTCATGTTTAAATTTATGTCTTGCATCTCATGTTTATTTTGATGCCATCACTAATTTCAAAGAATAAATGAATGAACTTGCATTACCATATTTAAATTCCCAAGCTTGCATTTCATGTTTATATTTCAAGTCATCACTTAATCCTTAAAGATAATAATGAAGTTGCATCTCATATTTATTTTATGCTCTCACTTTACTTTGTGTGAAGAGTAAAATGAAGTGCATAGCATGTTTAAGATTATGTTATCACCTAAATACTCTAGAGCTCAAAGACTTGCCCTAAGTATCTTAAAAAGGGAACTCTAATAGAAAAGAAATGGATGAGTTTTAGTATGATTCAATAACGGTTTGATTTTGTAAAATGCATGAATGATTTAGGAAAATGTTGGAAACTATTTTATGAGGTCTTAAGGTGTTTAAATAGTTTGGAATGTGTCAAAAATCATGTTTTCTCAAATTCCTAAGGTTCTGGTAATCGTTACTATCCATGTAATCGATTACCAGAAGTTTGAAGGACTTTTGGTTTTGGTAACCGTACCAAGAGGAAATGTAATCGATTACCACGGTATTCTTCATGCCCAGAACCTCTTAAACCTGTAATTGATTACCTGATAGTGTAATCGATTACCCATATGTTCTTTATTTTAGGAAAGCTTAACCCTAAGTAATCGATTACCACCCTATGTAATCGATTACAGTTGTTTGAAACCCAGAATGAATTTAGCTCCTGGTAATCGATTACTAGGAACATGTAATCGATTACTAGAACACCTTTTTGTTCCTGAAAATGTCCAAGAGAAAACTAGCAACTTATATGCTTTTAAATCATGAAATTATGTGATTACATGAGCTTATGTTTTTCGGTTCTGCATGATGCAATTGGCCACTGTATAAATTCTGTTTTATGGTGTTAAAATGTGTAAAATTATGTTTGAGTGAAGCAAGGATCGATTTAGAGAAGTTAGAAAAGAATAAGTAACTTGAAAGGATTAAAAATGAGAATTCTAGAACGCTTAAATGCACAAGATATGCATTCTGTTCCAGCATGCTTAAAACTAAGGAAAGTGGTTTATAATTAGTGAAAATTTGTAGGAAATCCATCATAATTGTTTTAGGAGTTAATTATAAAGCCGTAGGCGAAGACGGATCTTAAAAAGGGTCTAAAACGAAATTCTAGAAACCGTAATCATAAGATAATTTTCTGCCAAAATGCATAATGCTGTATGGAATTTTAGTAAGCCTAAATCTTAGTGAGAAATATAAGTAATGATCTCTTAGGTGTAGTAAAGATGTAATATGGGTATTAGGATAGTTAGAACATAAGTTTAAGACCTAAGGCCAAGCATAAGACACCATAAGATAGGAGGTGTGATGTGAGTATGAGGGCGAGTGAGCATATTCTTAATGATGTGACTATGTTAATATCTTAAGTATGAAATGTTATGTGGCATGATGATGTGATGATGTGGTATGTCACGTTTAAAATGCATGAGAATATGAAATGTGAATGAAGGATATGTTATATGAGGTTCTAAGGTTGTATGCTCATGTTGCATCCATAAAAGATATGATAATGTGGAAATGATCCCATTATGACTTCCCGAGTTAAGGGTTGTAAGGTGATCCAAGAAAGAAATATGATTCCCCTCTTTTACCCCGTATGAATCTACGACGGCTAGTTAGGATAGCTCATTCCTAGGCGATAGGTGATTAGGAGTTTTGGTGACCATGATAAAATCGTAAGGCTGCATGTTGGGTGGATTTTGGTGACCATGATGAGGGTGGAAAAATGGAAAGTTATGAAAGGAACTCAGAGTTCAAGTATGAAAAAGTAAAAGACGTACATGCATATGTTTCATTGATGTTTTAATTAAGTGATATGTGTTATCTAAGTGTCCTATGCTCAAGTATTGCCATGCATACATAAAATATCCTGCATTCATACCATCAAGACTCATGCTAAAAGGAACCCACTTAGATAATAGGATTTGAGAAACTAAAATTGAACTTATGCATGTATACCTTTTTAATGAAACCCAAAGTGGCTGGGGCGACGATGACACTTGTGTTAGTCGGGAACCCTCCTGAGAACCTTGAATAAGTTTCTCACCCCACTTCCTCTTTCCATGTCGCCACCAACGGGAATGATGCGGATTGTTCGTGATCTACGTTGAGCGCGGGCGTAGGAATCACGTCACCTAGACAAGTCAGAGGGCAACGGAAGCATGAAGACTAGTCTAGCTTTGCTAATACCTTGTTTTGCATTAGTTAAAAGTTATTTAGTGTAATTGATAACCCAATGTGCAATATTTATAAGGACATCGTTGTTATGTTATGATTATGATATACTATTATAATTTATGTTATGATTATCCTATGACTATTATGATGACGTATATCTTGGTTGTTATGTTTTACATTTAATAATCGATCTCTATGCGCATGCGTGGCTCGCATTTTAAATCTTAAATTCAAAAAGAAAAATTTAGCCGTATTTTCAGTACTTATATTTTAAAGAAAGCCAAGTCAAGTTCTAAACGAAGACGTAACCGCTAATTAGCCGAATGCGACTCGATTAGGTGAAAAGTTAGGGTGTTACATTTCTAAGGTAACGGATTTAAAGGATGAAATTCTTTTAACCGCTAATAATTAGCCGAATGTTTGATGTTTAGTTGTCGGAAAGGTCTCGGCTTTTAGTACAAAATTACCATTTTGCCCCTAAAACGTGTACAGTGAGCCTAATGACGCAATTAAGCAAACCTAAGCAATATTAGGCTCTAATCAAAGATTAATTTATTTTGATAATTAATCTAGAGTCAAAATAATTTATTAAGGTTAATTAGAACCTAAGATTGCTTAGATAAACTCTAATTGCATTCTTTAATTCAAGATTCCTAGTCATGGAATCTTGAATAGTGTTTTCTCTCCAATTCCTTAAATTAAGGAATTGTGCCATACCTCATTTGACTAAGACATGAATTTAATTGTTAATCTAGTATGACTACTCCCTAATCAAGTCTTGACACTCCTAATTACCCAATTACCTCACCTAAACACCTTTTACAAACTCCTAATCAAAAGCCTAATCAAAGACACACCTAAACACACCTTTAAACCACAATTAGATGAAACAATTTCCTCCCCCTTGGCTGATTATGCTGGCTGAAAATCCTCCCCCATTTTCCTCACATGTTGATTTATTTTACACACAAAAGAGCCATGCTTTCACCATACCTTGCCCATGCCTTACCCATGCCCAACACCATGCCTAAGACCATGCCTTGGCCAAGAGATATTTCCCCTTCCCTCCTCTCAAATGGCCAGCCACTCCTCCCTCCTCCCAAGCCATCCTCAAGCTTTCATTCTTCTATAAATAGATGAGTTTGAAAGCTCTTTGAATGTTTACACACTTGAGCAAACTTCAAACTTTCTTCCTAAACACAAAGATCTTCTTTCTCTCCTCCTTGGCTGAGTTTTTCAGCAAGAGTTCAAGAAGGATTTCTTTCCTTTTCCTCTCAAGAAACAAAGCTTTCCTTCCTCTCTTCAGACTTCTTTAGGTAGGGGTTTATTTTCTAAGTTTTGTGTACTTCCTTTAAGGAAGAGTTCTAGTGTTTCTCTTGGTTTTTTTCCAAGTTCTCCCCTCTCTTTTATTTTCGGCCAAGAGCCTTTGATTGAGAAAAACTTTGGCTTGATGATGAGGTTTCAAGATAATGACTTGTTGTTGTCATGTGAGAAACCTCTAAAGCTTGAAACAACTTGGTCTTGGACCATATATGCTTGTGTTCTTTTCTTTTCCTTGGTTTATTTTTCGGTTTCCTTCTCATTTGTTTGAACAAGGTTTGCTAAAATATTGAGTAGATCACAAAAGCTTTGGTAAAGAAAAATTAATCACATGTTTTCAAGAGCTCTAAGCTTACCCTTGCCAACCTTAAAGTTGGTCAATCGTTCTAAGAGTTTACTCTAGATTGAAGCCCATGAGCAATAAAATAAAGAATATGAGTAGTTCTATTTGTGTTTGTTTTGTGAAAATGTTGGTGTTCTTGTTTTAATCTACTTTCTTGAGCTTGATGATGAAGTTCAAACCAAAGTCTTCTTTGAAGACTTGGTGTTAAGAACTCTAAAGCTCATCTTCCATTGTTAAGATACATGTTGGGTTGAGGCTATTGATGTTCCTCTAAAGTCTTGTAAGAGCTTCTAGTTAAGATAAAACAAGTTGCATTCATGTTTAAGTTTATGTCTTGCATCTCATGTTTATTTTGATGCCATCACTAATCTCACAAGAATAAATGAATGAACTTGCATTATCATATTTAAATTCCCAAGCTTGCATTTCATGTTTATATTTCAAGTCATCACTTAATCCTTAAAGATAATAATGAGGTTGCATCTCATATTTATTTTATGCTCTCACTTTACTTTGTAATAAAGAGTAAAATGAAGTGCATAGCATGTTTAAGATTATGTTATCACCTAAATACTCTAGAGCTCAAAGACTTGCCCTAAGTACCTTAAAAAGGAAATCTTAACCATGATAAGTGAATATGTTTAGTGTGAAACAAGGATGGTTTGATTTTGTAAAATGAAAGGATGATTTCAGAAAAATGTTGGAAAAATGTTTTATGAGGTCTCAAGGTGTTTAAATAGTTTGGAATGTGTCAAAAATCATGTTTCTCAAAATTCCAAGGTCTGGTAATGTTACCAGCTTATGTAATCGATTACCAGAGAGTTTGAAGGACTTTTGGTTCTGGTAATCGATTACCATACAAAGTGTAATCGATTACCAAGGCTATTCTTCATGCCAGAACTAGTCCTTAAAGCCCTGTAATCGATTACCAATTTGTGTAATCGATTACTCCGAATGTTCTACATTTAGGAAACGAGTTAACCCTAAGTAATCGATTACCATAATAAGTAATCAATTACTCGGTCATTTTGAACCCATAATAAATTTAGCTCCTGGTAATCGATTACCAGGCACATGTAATCGATTACCAGAACACCTTTTGCTCCTGAAATTGTCCAAGAGAAAAACTAGTAACTCGTATGCATTTATAACTTGAGTTTATGTGATTATGTGTGATGAATGATTTTGGTTTCTGTCTTATCCCTGTGGCCACTGTATGAATTCTGTTCGAGGAGTTAGAATGCGTAATATTATGCTTGAGCGAATTGAGGAATTTTGAGGATTGAAAGACTAATCAAATAGGGATGAATTAGAACTAGAATCTTAAAGTGCTTAGACACAAGAATAATAACTTCTATTCCAGCATAATTGAGCTTAAGGAAGATGGTTCATAACTAGTGATTATGCCTAGGAGTTGAATATAGAATCTTAGCGAAGATAGAACTTAGAAAAGAGTTTAAGGCATAGATTCTAGAACCCCCATAGTTGAATAAATGATCATGATGAGTAATCTATATGATGTTGGATGAATTAGTGAGCATAATGTTAGAAAGAATTATAAAGAACAATCCCTTAGATATGATAAAGACTTGTAATGGGTGATAAGATTACTATAACAAGAATTTAAGACCTAAGGGCCAAAGCATAAGATACCATGAGATAGGAGGTGTGATGTGAGCATGAGGACGAGTAAGCATGTTATTATTGATGTGATTATGATGATATTGCAAGCATGAAACCTTATGTGTATAATTGACATGTTGATATGATGAAGTGTTGTGCCATATATTTGAGATGCATGAGGTTTCGAAATATGAATGAGATTGAGGAATATGCTCATGTGAACTAGAAAGTTTATTGATTGAGAAAGTTCCATAAGAATGATGCATGTGATTGAGGTTATGTGGCATGACTCAAATTTGAGGAAATTCGAAGAGTACTGTATGCCTGAATTTCCATCAAATTTGAAAGACTAAGAAAGTTTTTGAGAAATATGATGTTTAAGGTGACACACCAAGACGTACTTCTCCTCCAGAGAAGAGAAGGTAAAAGCGTGAGGGCATAGACATTAGCCTGCCAAAGCGGACAAAGTCGCTGGTCTTAACCAGTCGATGCATTTCGAAGAAGGAAAAAGTCCCATGATGGGTGATCTTAGGCCCCCTACCCATACTCTGGGAGTTGGGATTATGATGATTATGATTATGATTATGTTTATGATTCGCTTATCAAGAGGATAAGTAAGAACTAGTGACGACTAGTTAAGGTATGAGCTCATAGCCTAGTTTAAGGGTGCGGTTACTATTATGTTTGGTGTCACAAGATTAAGATGAAGGAATGATGTTCAAAGAGAAGTTACATGCCACTTATATGTTGTTTGATTATTGTTTGGTTTGCCTAAGTTGTTCCCATGCATTCATGTTTATTATTGCTGCATACATGCATTTAGATTCATTATAAAAGACATGGACCTTGGATAATTAACTTGCGAAAACTTCATAATGAACCTATGCATGCTAACCTTTTCATAATAAACCCAAGGTTCCTGGGACGTAAACGATGACACTAGGATAGAGGATTTCCCTACTAAGATTCTTTAGCAAGATTCTCACCCCTCTCTCTGTTTCTCTTTTTGTTACGTCTTCAGGCATCGATGGCGTCGTTCGTGATCTTCATTGACCCATCCACTGGGAGGTGCACTATGACCCAGAGCATCAGTCCTACCACTTCAAGGGTCATTGTGAGGTGCGCGTTTTTGTGTATGTGACGCCCGTTTGCTTTCCCCGTCTCCAGCTATCACTTCGATCCAACTTCACCTTTTGGCGACGACCTGATCTTTGAGAGGACGCAACCCAGAGACGGGCAGACCGGTCATCCCCCCCTCATCAATGGCACGCGGATACCCGAGTATGTTCCCGTTCTTAGTCGGAGGCCGATCCTTCGGAGGGCTCTTCCCCTTCGTTTCCTATGGATCTCGGTGGAGGTAGCGAGGACATCTCACCCGCGGAGGCATGCGAGGCATGTTCGATAGCCCGAGAGCGACCACGTCATGGAGGCCATGCCGTTCCCTCGATTCCCATGCCTAGGTCTCCGCTTCGTTTTGGCTATCTGAGGAACTCTGCAGTTCTACATTTCCCGTCTAAGAGATGTCATGGTGGTGGGTGAGGGTAGTGATAGTTGTGAGTCTTATCTTTTGGGGATTTACCATGTACTTGCCTTTATTTTCCTTTCCATTGATGTATTTCCAGTTTCTATGTCCTCAAGCTCTCCCACTGTATGGGTAAGACTTTATGCATTTCCTTTTATATTTCAATGGTTATGTATTAAACTATTATGATTAATATTATGATGATTGTTCTCATGATTGAGGTGTCCTTAAATGCTTATGTTCTGTATGATTGATTTATTCTTCGCTTCACGTTTCATTTATGTTCTACGCAAAGGCTCGCACTTTGTTACATATTCCATTTCAAAAAAAAAAAAATTTACCTGTATTTCTAAGTATTTTGTAAATGAATTTAAAGGGAAGTAATAACTAATAATTCATCTTGATACGTCTTAGCGTATTGGGTTAAATATTAGGGTGTTACATAATTAAGCAAACCTAAACAATATTAGGCTCTAATCGAAAATTAATTTATTTTGATAATTAATCTAGAGTCAAAATGATTTATTAAGGTTAATTAGAACCTAAGATTGCTTAGTTAAACTCTAATCATTCTTTAATTCAAGATTCCTAGTCATGGAATCTTGAATAGTATTTTCTCTCTCCAATTCCTTAAATTAAGGAATTGTGCCCATACCTCATTTGACTAAAAGAATGATTTTAAATTGTTAATCTAGCAAGATTACCCTCCTAATCAAGTCTTGACAACCTTAATTAGCCAATTACCTCACCTAAACACTTTCTTACAAACTCCTAATCAAAACCTTAATCAAAGAAACACCTAAACACATCACTAAACCACAATTACATGAACAAATCTTCTCCCCCTTGGTTGTAAAATTGGCCGAATACATGGCCTCAAAGAAGTGTCACATGTTGTTTTAATTCTCACTCAAGAGCCATGCCTAGGCCATACTTGGAACCATACCTCACCATGCTTCAACCATGCTTTGCCCATGCCTAGCCCATGCTAATCAAAGAGATATTTTCCTCCCCAAAGCCAATGAGGCCGTCGGCCATTCTTCCTTGTGCAGCCTCCATGTTGCAAAATTTCTATAAATACCAAGCTTGGAAGAACTTGGTTACACTTTAGATCATTTGCCAAGTTTAGTTTCTTGCACTTTCTTCATTTTCTCTCAAATTTCTCTTCATCTTGTTCATCTTCTTCTTCCTCTCAAAGAATCCTTCCACCACCACAAACCACCACAAACAACCATAAACCACCACTCCCTCACCTCAAACCATCTCTTAAACACTCAAACTTTCCATTTCCAAGCTTGCAAACTCAAGGAAAAATCATCTTCCTTGAGCTCCTCCTTGGCCGAATCCATACTCACCTCCAAGAGAAGATTTTGTCTTCTCATTCCTTCAAGGATCAAGCTTTCTTTCATCCTTTTCAAAGACTTCCTTAGGTAAGGGTTTTGTTTCAAAGTTTTGCTTGTTTTCTTCAAGAAAGTTCTAGTTTTCTCTTGGTTCAAAACTCTTTTTCTTCTTCTTCCTTTTCGGCCATGAGGCCTTTTCATGAGAAAACTTTGGCTTGATGATGAGGTTTCAAGATAATGGCTTGTTGTTGTCATGTGAGAAACCTCTAAAGCTTGAAACAACTTGGTCTTGGACCATACATGCTTGTGTTTCTTTTTTTTCTTGTTTATATTTTCATTCCTTTTCCTTTTCTCTTGAATTGTTTCAGTTTCTTTCCCTTTTCCTTTAAAGATTTCGGTTTCTTCTTCTTTGTTTGAACAAAGTTTGTTAAAAATGTTAAGTAGATCACAAAAGTTTTGTTAAGAAAATTAATCATATGTTTTCAAAGAGCTCTAAGCTTACCCTTGCCAACCTTAAAGTTGGTCGAAGTTTTACTCTAGATTGAAGCCCATGAGCAATAAAATAAAGAATATGACTTAGTTCTTTGTATGTTTGTTTAGACAAAGTGTTGAGCTTTGTGTCCATTTTCTTGAGCTTGATGATGAAGTTCAAAACCAAAGGCTTCTTTGAAGACTTGGTGCTAAGAACTCTAAAGCTCACTTTATGTTGTTAAGATACATATTGGGTTAAGGTTGTGATGTTCCTTTAAAGTCTTGTAAGAGCTCTAGTTAAGATAAAATGAGTTGCATTCATGTTTATGTTTATGCCTTGCATAGCATGTTTATTTTGATGCCATCACTAAACTCTCAAGAATAACTAAATGAACTTGCATTATCATGTTTAAATTCCCAAGCTTGCATTTCATGTTTATATTTCAAGTCATCACTTAATCTTAAAGATAATAATGAGGTTGCATCTCATATTTATTTTATGCTCTCACTTTATTTTCTAATGAAGAGTAAAATAAGTGCATTGCATGTTTAAGTTTATGCCATCACTTAAATATCCTAGAGCTCAAAGACTTGCCCAAGTATCTTACATAAAGTTTTAGAAAATGAAGGCATTTCAAGAATGCCATTTCGGCCTTGTGATGATGATGATGGACTTGAGATGAGTTCATCTAATCATAAGTGGCCATAGTCTAAGTCTTGGAATTTTTCTAAGCTTAGGTGTACTCAAGGAACCTTATGAACAAAGTTTTATGTTTAAAATCTATTCCTTGAGCTAAATAATTTAGCTACTGACCTAGCATACATTTATGTGATTTCAATGAGATTAATTGGTTTCTAAAAGAGTTTTGAGTTCCTAAAATTATTCCAAGAGAAACTAGCAACTTATATGCATTTAAATCATGAGATTATGTGATTCTATGAGGCTTGTGTTTTCGATTCTGCCCTTGGTGTTTGGCCACTGTATAAATTCTGTTTTATGGTGTTAAAATGTGTAAAATTATGTTTGAGTGAAGCAAGGAACAATTTAGGAAAGTTAGGAAAGAACAAGTAAAAAGGACTTAAAATGTGAATTCTAGAACACTTAGATGCACAAATTGTAATTCTGTTCCAGCATAATTGGACTTAAGAAAAATGGTTTATAATTAGTGGATATGTGTAGGAATCCCTCATAATTGGTTTAGGAGTTGATTATAGAGCCTTAGGCGAAGACGGAACTTAGAAAGGGTCAAGGAAGGAGATTCTAGGACCCGTAATCATAAGGCAAAATTCTGCCCAAAATAACTAGAGCTGTTTGGTTATGTTATAAATCATAAACATTAGAGAAAATTATAGGTAATGATCCTTTAGGTGTAATAAAGATCCATAATGGAAGATAGAATAATTGGAACACAAGTTTAAGACCGTAAGGGCCAAAGCATAAGACATAATGAGATAGGAGGTGTGATGTGAGTTTGAGACCGAGTGAGTATACTCATGATGATGTGAATATGTTAATATCATGAACATGAGGCTATAAGTGTATTTGTGGCATGTTGTTATGATGATGTGGTATGATATGTTTGAGATGCATGAGAATGCGGAATATGAATGAGTTAGGAAGGTATGTTCCTGAGAATTAGAGATTTATGTGATTGAGAACAATATGTGTGATTTAAATTATGTGGCATGACTCAAATTTGAGGAAATTCAGAGTATAGTCATTATGCTATCGAATTTCCATCAAATTTGAGGGACTTGAGAAAGTTTTGAAAAGAAAGATTTTATATGTGATATGCCGAGACGCATTTCTCCTACTGAGGAGAAAGGAAACCCGTGGAGGGTATGGTCATGGGGGCCATGCCGAAGCGGACAATGTCACTGGTCTTAACTAGATGATGTGTTTCGCGGAGACATACTTCTCCTGCTCCAAGTGAGGAGAAGGTAAAATCGTGAGGGCATCCACATTAGCCTACCAAAGCGGACAAAGTCACTGTCTTAACCGCTGATGCGTTTCAGAGAAGGAAGAAAGTCCCATGATGGGTGATTCCTTAGGTCCCCTGCCCATACTCTAGGAGTTGGGATTGTTATTTTTATGATTATGATTCACTTATCAAGAGGATAAGTAAGAACTAGTGATGATAGTTAAGGTATGAGCTCATAGCCTAGTATCAAGGGTCGATTACTATTGTTTTAAAGATCATGATGTCACAAGTTTGAGGAATGAGAAATGATGAGAAGTATCTTGCTTATAAAAGCGAAAGGTTGATCATGAGAAGTTACATGCCACTTATATGTGATTTAATTGTTGATGATATGTTTTATTGTTGATAAGTATTGCCATGCATTCATGTCTTGCTATGCTGCATACATGCATTAAGATTCATCATAAGAGGCACGAACCTTGGATAATTACCTTTATGAAAACCTCATAATGAACCTTTGCATATTTAACCTTTTTATAATAAACCCAAGGTTTTTGGGACGTAAACGATGACACTAGGATAGAGGTTTTCCCTGAAGATTCTTTAGCAAGATTTTCACCCCTCTTTGTTTCTCTTTCCGTACGTCTCCAGGTTGATGTCGTCGTTCGTGATCTTCGTTGACACATCGATATGGAAGGTGCACTACAACCCAGATCATCAGTCCTACCATTTTGAGGGTCGTTGTGCCATACGCATTTTTCCATACATGGGATGCCCGTTTGCCTTTCCTTTTAGCTTCGCTTCACCTGACTTCTCCCTACGGCGATGATCTGATTTTCAAGAGGACGCGACCCATGATGAGCAGAACCATCGTGCCCGTCCTTCATCTTCGGCGGTGCGGTTACCCAGAGTACGTTCCTCACCCAAGGCATTCGGAGCGATCTCTGAGGATCCCCCATCTCATCCTTTCTCGGGTCTGCCCTACTATACCCATGGATAAAAGGGCGGTGAGGATACTGACTAACGGAGGCTAGCTCATCTCCTGGAGATGCGTCCACGTCGAAGAGGCCATGCTCGTCCACTTTCCATTTGCATGCATCGAGGAGCTCGGCAATTTGTGGGTTACATCTCCCCTTCGAGGATTAGCGTCATCTGTAGGTTTTTAGAGAGGAGAGTTGCTTTTAGTTGGTAGTATCTTTTGGGGCTTTTTCCATGTATTTGTTGTTTATGTTTCTTGTATTTTATGTTTCTGTATTACAAGCTCTCCTATTTTTAAGTGGGTATGACTTTATGTTATTATTCCAGTTATGTATTAAACTATGGTGATTTATATTATGATGGATGTTCTTATGATTGAGGTGTTCTTTAATGCTTTTTGTTTTGTATGATTTATTTCTCTCCGCTTTACGTTTCGCTTATGTTGTATGCGATGGCTCGCATTTGTTTTATGTATTCCTTTTCAAAAAAAAAAAATTACCCATATTTTCTGCTAAATAATTTTACAAACGAGTTTCAAAAGGGAAGTAATAACTAATAATTAATCTTAATACGTCCTAGGCATGTTTGGGTTAAATATTAGGGTGTTACATAGTGATGTGTGTAGGTGTTTCTTTGATTAAGGTTTTGGTTAGGAGTTTGTAAGAAAGTGTTTAGGTGAGGTAATGGCTAATTAAGGTTGTCAAGACTTGATTAGGAGAGTCATCTTGCTAGATTAACAATTTAAAATTATTTTTTGGTCAAATGAGGTATATGCACAATTCCTTAATTTAAGGAATTGGAGAGAAAATACTATTCAAGATTCTATGACTATGAATCTTGAATTAAAGAATGTAATTAAGAGTTAACTAAGCAATCTTAGGTTCTAATTAACCTTAATAAATTATTTTGACTCTAGATTAATTATCGAAATAAATTAATATTCAATTAGAGCCTAATATTGCTTAGGTTTGCCTAATTATGTCATTAGGCTCATGTACACTGTTCTAGGGATAAAATGGTAATTTTGCACTAAAACTTCTCGGACCTAGGCCAACTAAACATCAAATACCACTCATAAACATCATTCCAAACTTTCTGGAAAAGTTCTGGGCTTAAATGGCACCTTTACCCACAAAGCAGGGTATTTTGGTCATTTTAGAAAGTTCAAAATGAGATTTTCACCTGATATCAAACATAACAGTTATAATCCCTTCTAACATTGAGTTCACCCATTTGAGGATAGGTCCTTTCTCGAATTAGGTTAAAATGACCTAAGGGGCATTTTGGTCATTTGTACTCAAGGAAAAATGATGGTGTTAGTTATCACATAATCTTTAAAGATAATAATGAGGTTGCATCTCATATTTATTTATGCTCTCACTTTATTTTATAATGAAGAATAAACAAAGTGCATAGCATGCTTATGTTTATGTCATCACCTAAATATTCTAAAGCTCAAAGACTTGCCCAGTATCACAAGTAAAGTCTTAGAAAATGGAAGCATTCCCTGAATGCTATTTCAGCCTTGTGATGATGATGATGGACTTAGAATGAGTTGCATCCAATCACAAGTGTCAATAGTCTATGTCTTGGAATTTTCCTAGGCATAGGTGAATTTAGAGAATATTATGAACATGATTTTATGTCTTAAATCTACCTTATGGGAAAAATAATTTAACTGCTGCCCTTACTTATATTTACATGATTTTAATTAGATAAATTAGTTCCTAAAAGAGTTTTGAGCTCCTAAAAGTATTTCAAGAGAAAACTAGCAACTTATATGTGCTTAAATCATGAATTCATGTGATTATGTGAGATATACAATTTGATTTCTGCCTTGTATGTTTGGCCACTATATTGATGCTATTTTATGGAGTTAAAATGTGTAAAATTGTGTTTGAGTGAGGCAATGACCAATTTAGGAATGTTAGGAAAGAACAAGTAACTAAAAAGGACTTAAAATGAGGATTCTAGAACACTTAACAGAAGAATTATAAATTCCATTTCAGCATAATTGAACTTAGGGAAAATGGTTTATAATTAGTGGATATGTAAAGGAATCCTTGATAATTGGTTTAGGAATTGAATATAGAGCCTTAGGTGAAGACGGAACTTAGAAAGGGTCAAAGATGTAGATTCTAGAACCCGTATTCGAATAATAACCATCATAACCAATCTGTGCAATGCTGTTTGGAGGCATTAGTAAGCATAAAAATTAGAGAGAATTACAAGTAATGATCCTTTAGGTGCATTGAAGATCTATTATGGGTGTTAGGATAATTAGAACAAGTTTAAGACCCGTAAGGGTCAAAGCATAAGATACTATAAGATAGGGAAGGTGATGAGAGTAAGTGAAGTGAACACATAGTTATGATATATCGAGTATATGTAAAAGTATTAATGGCATATGTATGAGAATATGTGAGCTTATGACGTGATTGTTATGATAATGGGGTATGTTATGAATGAGATACAAAAGGATATGAAATATTGATGAAATGGGTGAACATGTTTATATGATTTTAAAGGTTTGCTTAGTTGAGATGTTGAATGAGGAAGCATGTGTTGAATGAGCTATGTGGCATGACTCAAATTTGAGGAAATTCATGTATAGCCATTATGCTGAATTTCGATCAAATTTGAGAGATTAAAGAAGTTTTGAAAGTAAGATTTTAAAAGTGACATGCGAGACACATTTCTCCTGCTACGATGGAGAAGCAAACCCGTGGAGGGATGGAACCATACCAAAGCGGACAAAGTCACTAGTCTTAACCAAGTTGATACGTTTCGGAGAGACGTACTTCTCCCTGCAGTGAGGAGAAAGTAAAATCTGAGGGCATTGATAGTTAGTTTGCCAAAGCGGACAAAGTCATTGGTCTTAACTAGTTGATGCGTTTTGAAGAAGGAAAAAGTCCCATGATGGTGATCCTTAGGCCCCTACCCGATTCTGGAGTCGGGATTTTTGTGATTATGTTATGCTTATCAAGAGGATAAATAAGAACTAGTGACGACTAGCTGAGGTATGAGCTCATAGCCTAGTTTAGGGTGGCGATGATTCTAGGTTTGATACCTTTATGTCACAAGTTTGAGAAAAGAGAAAAGGATGTGAAGTTCCATACTTACGAAAGAGAAAGGTTTTCATGAGAAGTTACATACCACTTATGTAATGAATAATTGGTGATGTCATGTTTTATTGGTTTTACTTGCATAAGGTATTGGCATGCATTCGTGCTTTGCTATGCTGCATTCATGTGTTAAGATTCATTATAAAAGAAAACACAGGCCTTGGATAATTACTTTTATAAAGCCTCATAATAGACCTTGCATGTTAAATCTTTTCATAATAAACCCAAGGTTCCTAGGGACATGAACGATGACATTAGGGTAGAAGGATCCCTGAGATTCTTTAGTAAGATTCTCACCCCCTCTTTCTCTCTTCCCATTACGTCTTCAGATCTTGATGGCGACGTTCGTGGTCTTCATTGACATGTCGACCTGGGAGGTGCACTTTGACCCGACAGTTGTATCATTTTGAGGGTCATTGTCCTGTCCGCATTTTGCATACATGGGACGCCCATTCACATATCCAGTTTCCAGTTTCGCTTTACTCCTAACTCACCATATGACGACGACATGATCTTCGAGAGACCAAACGACGGAGACTCGTCGTGCCCATCCATCATGCTCAAGCTAGAGCCTACCGGAATACGTTCCACTCATACGGCATCCTGGGATCGACTTGTCTAGGACTCTCCCACCTATGTCTACTCAGGGTTCTACTTCCCTGATGCCCGTGGACATGGGTAGGGGTAGTGAGGATACTATCACCCAGTCGAGGCTTGCGAGGCGAGTGTACAACCTGAAAGGCGCCGCTCGAACGTTGTTCCCCTATCGCATGCCACACCCACTTCGTTGGGCCATGACCAAGGAGCTCAGAGTTCGTAGGACACGTTTCCCCATCGCTAAATGTAACACCCTAATAATTAACCCAATACACCTAGGCAGTATCTGATTAATTACTAGACTTTACTCTTTGCTTCAGTTCCTTAATCATGCTTTGAAAATACTTAGTGAAATTACGAGCCATTTTTTTTTTAAAACATAATTGAAAACGTGAGCCGCGCTTAACGTGAATGATTTAGCAAAATTTAAAAGACACATAGGAATTTACAAACATCACATCATAATATATTGGCTCCATCATACAACATCCATAATTACATATCATATAGATATTTTGCCTACCAACAGAATAAGACTAAGTGTAGGCAATCTAATAAAACATAAATAATATATGGATGGAAGGACATCCATTAATGGCACCTAGTAATAACACTCAGGGATAGGGATAGATATCTGAAATATACGAGTGAAACTAGTAGGATTCAAGTTCAGATGATAGCCTCAATGTGATTCACGAACGCTTCCTTCTGTTTTTGAAGACGAGATGGAAAGAAAAATAGAGGGAGTGAGAAACTTATAAAAAGAATCTCAGTAGGGTACTCACCTCATGATGCATTGTGTCATCATCATCGTCCCCAGGAACCTGGGTTATTATGAAATAGTGAGCATGCTAAGATTGATTTATTAAGTTCGAAAATATACTTTACCGAGGTTCGTCGGTTTAATCATGCGTCTTATAATGCATCATAAACTTAGCATGTCATGTTTATAATGAACTTTTCCTTTCATATATAATAACATAGTTATGCATAAAATCACATCATATTCCTCATCATCATTTCATAATACTATGCATAGCAGAATATCATATTTCTCATCATCATCTCATAAATACTATGCATAGCAGAACATCATATTCACATAATGCATTTACTTAGTTTCTTAGGTGACTTAAAGTTACTTTCATCATCATTTTCCTGGGCCACCCTATACTCCACCCTTTTGGGAGTAATCTAGGTTATGAGCTCATACCTTGCTAGTCGTCACCAGCACATACTTATCCCTTTGATAAGTAAAAATTCCGTCTTACCCTTTTGAGAGAGACTAGGGGCAAGAATCACCTTTTCACCGCCTATAGTTTGACGGGTCCAAAGGATCATTTTCTCATATATTTTGAGTCACCTTTAAGTCTTTGCATGTTATATCATAATACAATTCTTCATTCATAATCATCATAACATTTTCTCATTTATAGTCTTATGCCGAAATAATATATACCAACTATAATCATGCATCTGAGATTCCAGGAAAGAGAGGTGGGTCACAATGGACACGCTTAAATACCAAATCTTTCCTTAGCCAGAATCTTTCCAAATTGCACTCTTAAGTAATACACTTTCCAGGAATAGAATATGTCTTTATTTCATGCATAAGTTTTCATTTTTTGCAACAACAACTATAACATACAAACCAGGGAATCAATCAATGACACCAAATTCTTAATAAGCATCAAATCACATTTTAAGTACACATAAATTACTAACTTCCCATAAAATTCTTACAAAGTTTTAAAACTCTTTTAGAACTAATTCCTTTTGTTAAACTTGAAAGAAGTCATAGGACTTTAGGCCTAAATTAACCATGGGACCGATTTATAACTTGAAAGAATGTTCATAATTAAATCTTTCACTTAAGATAAAAGGAGCAAGTCTTGAGCTTTAGAGATTTAGGTGACATCTTTGAATTATTACCATGCTATGCAACCTTATTTTAATCTTATCTTTATAAGGTGATAGCTTGGAATTATAAACATGATATGCAATTCCATTTCTTTATCTTTAAGATTTAAGGTGATAACTTGAAAATTAAACATGATGCAAGAACTTGTAATATAAACATGATGCAAGAAACTGGAGCGCGGTAATCCGCACAGGACCAGGAGGAAGAGAAGAGAATCTTCGGTAGTCCGCATAGGACCGGTGAGGGAGATGAGAATTACATTTTTTTAAGCTCCAATTCTCAAGACTTCTTAAAGAATAAATTCTTTAACTCCAATTATCTCATTTCTTCGCTTATGATTCATAAGCAAGTCTTTGAGCTCTAGGATTTTTAGGTGATGACATAAAATAAACATGCCATGCATTGACTCTTTTAGCCATTATAAAATAAAGTGAGAGCATAAAATAAACATGAGATGCAACTTCTTTATTATCTTTAGAGATTAAGTGACAACTTGAAATTTAAACATGAAATGCAAGCTTGAAATTTAAACATGAGATATGCAAGTTCATTTATTTATTCTTGAGAATTTAGTTATGACATAAAATAAATATGGTTGTGCAAGGCATAAACTTAAACATGGATGCAAGTTCACTTGATCTCTTTACTAGAGCTCCTTCAAGACTTTAAGAGAATTATGTTTTCAACCCAATTTATGTATCTTAGCAAGACAAAGTAAAAATACATATTTCATATTCAAACCTCAAGATAAAAACATTATTCTTTAAAGTTTTGCATTAAATGGAATGTTCAAGCTTTAGAGGCCTAACTTGTGATGGATTTACAACCCATATTCAAGGTCCTCATCATCAAGCCATCATTTCATTCCTTCCTAGGCCATTTGGCCGAAACCATGAAAGGAAAATAAGGAAAGAAAAACTGAAATTTTAGAAGCTTTGGAAACTAGTGAAACCTTCAAGTTTTAGAGATCTAACTTGTGAAAGCTTTGCAACCAACACTCAAGAATCTCATCATCAAACCATGGTCTCATCATAAGCTAGGCCATATGGCCAAAATACTTTAAAAAGAAAGGAAGAAGAAACTGAAAATGAAAACTTAAAAGAAAGCTCATGAAAACATCATTTTTGAGCTAGAAACATAACTTGTCTTAGCATAAAATGAACTTAGAAACACCTCCCTACCTAATTTGATTTGAAAGAAAGGAAGAGAACTTGGTTTCCTTGAGTGAAATGAAGCAAAATATCCTTGAAAAGCTGAAGGGAGAATTCAACCAAGAGAAAGAAAGAAAGAAAGCTTTTGGTGCTCCTAAGACTAGAATTTGTGTAAGTTATGAACTAAGCATCTAAACTATCTTCAAGCATGCCTATTTATAGAGATTTTGCAGCTCATAAATGGACAAAGGAAGGAAAGAAATCTGACCAAAAATTAGAGGAAAAAAATAAGGAAGAAAAATCATTTTGTTTGGTGGCTTAAAACATGGAATCATGTTTCCATGTTTTCATGATTCTTTGTTTTCATTCTTTGGATTTTTGTGTAATAATTTTCTGACTTATTACTCAATAATTTCGTGCATTACAGCCTTGTGGAAGAGGATTTTGTGTGTTCCATGTATTTTTTAGGTGTAGGCAAGGTATTCATGCAATTTAGAAATTTACGGTTAAGGGTTTAAGTGAATTACTAAGCAATTTGGGTGTTTTAAGCAATTTTAGGTTCTAATCAATCTAAATAAATAATTTTGACTCTAGATTAGTAATTAGAATTTAATAAGCTTTAATTTGAGCCTAATATTGCTTAGGTTTCGTTAGACGAATCAAAAATCTCAAAATTTGTAAAACTGCACAAAGAGGGGCAAAACGGTCATTTTACTTAAAAATTGCCCGAGACCACCCGAGCTTAACCAATGGTTAATCATGGCTTAAAAACACCTTTTAACACATTTTAGTGAGGTTCGGGCTAAGTTGGCACGCAAATCGGAGTTAAAACGCGTAAGGGCGTTTTGGTCATTTCGCGTCGAAACTCAAAATTAGGATTCTTCTCCTCTATTAACACACATAACACAAACAATCCCTTATTAACATCAAAACATCCCCTTGAGGATGGGTGGGGCCCACGATCCTCATTTTCTGAAAATAACCTCAGGGGCATTTTGGTCATTTTACACATACAGAAATTTGGGGTTTGCAATACTTGCACGAATTGCTCCTAACTTCTCTTCTAACGTTATATTCCTTTATTAAGGATTGTTTGGTCTCAAATTTTATATAATATTTACCTACGGTAATTCGGTAATTCCTAATGATAGTAAAAATTACAGTAAAAATTGGGGCGTTACACTAGGACCTGTAACATCCTCCCTTGCACAACCCCATTCTTAAGCTATGATATCGTACTCGAGAGTTGTTACTTGTTAATTAGTGGACCTCTCTTAATTATCTATAGCAAGCTCAATTTACGTACGATAACTAAGCGTAATTCTATTAAAACATATTACAAGTAAACATCAAGTTTATTAAACATCCAGCTAAAATACATAAGGAAGCTCCTTTATAAGCTTTAGTACATATCTGTCTTCTAATACATTTACATACATACTCATTTCACTAAGTCCAAAATAAAACAACTACTACTACACTACAGCAATCCTACACTCCTTTGCATAGCATCATCATCATCCTTTGGCTTAACCTGAAGGCGACATGGAAACACAAACACACAGGGGTGAGAATTAGATAATTCTCAGGGTAACTCCCAGTTACACAATCATAAATGTCATCGTCATCGCCCAGCCACTTCGGTTTATTAGAAAAATGTGATCATGTCATCTAAATTAAAGATTCATTTTAAAGTTTTAAAATCATCCTTCCGAAGTGGGTAGCTTTTATTATTCAATCACTTAATACACACACATAATACTACTCAATAGCATAGCATTACATTTTGAAATATACGTGCCCTCACATCAGGGGACCTTTTTCCCTATTAAAGGGACTTTTCCGTGCCCATAAAAGGGGACTTTCTCTGCCCATTAACGGGGACCTTTCCATGCCCATAAAAGGGGACTTTCTCGTGCCCATTAAAGGGGACCTTTCCGTACCTAACCTTATAAATAAATTCACATGCTCAATTATTCATATTCATATTCTTGTACTCATGCTATACTAGTACAAGATGCCATTATTTCATCAATTTCAATCATCAATTCATTTTCAGCACAATGGAAGATTTCTCATGTTCATAGCACAATTTATTTGCATACCAAACCATTAATTCAGAGTCTATAAAAAATTTTAATAACACCTCAATATGTCTAGGAGACCCTGTAAAAATTTCAAGACAAATAGAGCTCTCTAACTCCTTCAGTAAATTGTACAAATTAATGGTCAGGGACCACCAATTCACAGCTCAAACCAGAGTTCTCATAATTCTTAACCCTAGAAAATGATTGAATCAAATCAAAATAAAAATCACGGTTGAACTTCAAGATGTCTTCAACATTCTGTAAAAGTTTCAAGGGAAAAATCAATCATTTGCTATGTTAAACAAATTATATAAATTTACAGCTTCAGTTGCACTAATCCAACACAGAAACCATTTCAGTTTTCGATTTTTTTAAAGCATTTAGAGTCAAATTTAGAGCTCAAGAAAATTTGTGGGACTAGCCCAAGATGTTAATTTGAACATATAATTTTTTCAGCTCACGACCATGACTACAACATGCCCAGAAAAATCGTGATTATACACTGCCTATAAGAAACCCGAAAATCCAGCAAGTATCACTCAAAATCCTTTTGACAAAAGTGATTCCTATCACCATCCAAACATCCCACCAAAATTCATACATCAATATTTATGTAATATCAGCCAATAAAACCAGAAATTTCGGATTTAAGTCATGCCAAAACATATCAGAAAAATTTGACAAGATAAGGCAGCAAAAAAAACCCTACTTGTGATGCTTGAAGAGTTCTAACTCCAAAAGATGCTCTAATTGATTTCTCTTCACTACAAGGACTCCAAATCAAGTCACAAACCTCCCTTAGACAGTGATGTATGATGGCTCAAAGTGGGAAAAAGTGATGGATTAAAATTCTAATCGGTTGTATTTGTGGGGTTTGGGGTGTAACAAGTTTTGTGAAGGGAGTTTTGGGTTTTACCAAGTCTAGGCTAGTGTTTTTGGGGTTGAAATGCAAGTTTGGCTCATGGAAATGAAGGTTTCTGGTTCCTCCTTGCTGCTGGCCGAATTTTGATGTATTTTTGGGAAGAAATGTGACTAGGCTTCTTTAATAAATGCAATGGAAGATATTTAGTGAAGTAATCATCATTTATGTGACAAGGCAACAATGGATGGCTAAGATTTAATCTTGGATTCCAAGATTAAATCTTGGCCTTCACATACTCTAAAGAGGTGGATATTATCCATTGGTTATGATGGAAATATCTTTCGTGTTAGAAATCATACACCGAAATCTCACCGAAGGTAAACGATAGGATTAAACCGATATTGCCGAAAATTAATTCTAAGCATAAAATTGCCATTCCACACATTTCTAATCTTATTCTCATATTTTCCTAATTTCGGGCACCTCGGGCTCGAAATCTAGGTTTAAGCTGTACAGGAGTGGCAGATGGAGCCAAGGTTATATTCAGGGCCCAAAAATTTTTTTTTTTGGACAGGTCGATGGCCCGCCTCATCATTGCTAAACTATTAGATTTTTGAAATTAAGATTAATAAAGCTCAAATTAATTTTTAATTAAATTTTAGGGTGTTACAGGACAAGTGTCACCGTAGGTTTAAGGGGGGTGGCTATAGCTGGGGTTTGATCTTTTGGGGTTTCCCTGTACTTGTTGGTTATGTTTTCCTCTTGTTTATGTGTATTCCTTTTCTATGTATTGTAAGCTCTGCTTATTTTATATGGGTATGACTTTATTTAGTTTTCAGTTGATGTATCTAGAATAAATATGTTCAACTATATTATTTAATATCATGATATTTGCTTCTATGGAGGAATGTATTCCTTATTGCTTTTAAATTGTGTGTATAAGTTCTTTGTTGTTTTGGATTCGCTCATGGTGATACGATGGCTCACGTTTTGTTTCACAAGTTTCAAAAAATTTGCCTGATTTTTCGCTAAGTAATATTTATAAATGAATTTTAAGGAGTAATAACTAATAATTAATTTTAATACATCCTAGGCGTGTTGGGTTAAATATTAGGGTGTTACAAGGTTCAATTTTAAAGTTCTAAAGTACCATTTACCAAGGCCCATTTATTTTAGTATGCATCTTGGATGTCATGAATGCAACATACTTTATCATGAAATGCATGGCAATGCAAGATATGATATACTAATTTCAATCATAAAGAAAATACTCATGGATCATAACAATTATAACATGACTTTCTTCTACTTATCTTTTAGGTGACTTAGATTAGTTCTTTCTCTCATTTAGGGCCACCTTATTTCTCTTGCCTTTTGAGAGTTCCTGGTTATGAGCTCATACCTCACTAGTCATCACTAGCATAATCTTATCCTATGATAAGTTAACACCGACTCTTGGAGTGTGGGATAGGAGGCAATAAGATCACTTTTCATAACCTTTAATTCAGGAATCCAAAGGATCACTTTCTCATTGGATCACCTCTCATAACCTTTAATTAAGGAGTCTAGAGGATTATTTCCACATTTTTATGTCACCTTTATATTAGCATATTATGTTAAGATGCAAAGCCATAACCATATCATACATTTTTCCCATGCCTTTTTGAACATATGCAACTTTAAGATATTCCAAGTGAAATTGTAACATGCCATATTCATTCAAAATCAAATAACTAAACATGTAAGTCTTCAATTTCACATAATTCCCCAAGCATATGAAAATCACAACATTTCCGGGATAAGTACTTTAATTCGTATCCTTATAGCAACACAATAAGCAACCTTAAATTAATAGCATAAATTAGAGAGCTTAATAAGGGATGTTTACATTTAATAAGATATATATATTGCATGAGTTCAAAGATCTCATGTGAGTTAAAATGGTGAGTCTTGAGCACTAGGTTAATCAAGTGATGGCATAATTTTAGACATACAATGCAAGCTTCATTTTTAATCTTGGCATTATAGGGTGATAGCAAGAAAAACATACATATGCTATGAAAAGCTTTGAATTTAAATATGAGAATGCAAGCTCTAGTTTTAAATCTTTAAGTTTAGAAGATGACTTGAAAAATAAATATGTTAGACAAATGTAAACATGAATGTAAGTTCAATTCTTTATTTTAGTGCTCTAGGCCCCTTAGAGTATTCACTCTAAATCACATTTAACGTTAAGGTTGAAATAGGTAGGCTTCGAGTTAATTATTTAAGTGATATGTAAGCTCTCATTTTAATCTTTTAAGTTTAAAGGATGGCTTGAAAAGTAAATATGCTAAGCAAGGAAATGTAAATATGAATGCAAGTCCAATTCTTTATTTTAGTACTCTAGGCCCCTTAGAGTATTCACTCTAAATCACATTTCAACGTTAAGGTTTGAATAGGTAGGCTTCAAGTTAATTATTTAAGTGATATGTAAGCTCTCGTTTTAATCTTTAAGTTTAAGTGATGGCTTGAGAAGTAAATATGCTAAGCAAGGAAATGCAAATATGAATGCAAGTCCAATTCTTTATTTTAGTACTCTAGGCCCCTTAGAGTATTCACTCTAAATCACATTTCAACTTTAAGGTTGAAATAGGTGAGCTTCGAGATTAATCATTTAGGTGATTATGTAAACATGAAATGCAAGGCTTAATTATAAATATGTAATGCAAAGACTTTAAATTTAAATATGGATGCATTTCTTTGAGTCTTAGGCGAAAGACTTCCGTTCTAACAACATAATATCATTATTTGCTAAAAACTCTTAAAAGTGAAACCTTCAAACTTTAGAGGTTAAACAAATGATGGTTTTGAACCAACACCCAAGACTCTCATCACAAGCCATGGTTTCTTCATGATGTAGGCCATAAGGCCAAAAACAAAAAGAGAAGGAAAGGAAAACAAAGAATTAAAAATGGTGTAATGAGAAAGAAAGAACATCTTCAACCAAGAGTAATACAATAGAAAAGAATAGCAAATCCTTAAATCAACTCCTACCAAAGATGTTTTTCTTTTTTTTAAGAAGAAATCTTGGTCTTGGAATGATATGAAAGAACAATTTCTTTCTTGGTGCAAAAGTGATTTGGAGCCAAGAGGAAAAGAAAAGAAGAAAGGTTTGTCTTGAGTTTTTGGCCTTGGAAATGGAGAAATTATGTGTTTAGAGGAATGTTTGTGGTGTTTGTGTGGTGGTTTGTGGTTAGGAAATGGTGGAGGTGGTGGCTCTTGGAAAAAGAAATGAAGAAGGAGAAGAAGAATTCTTTGAGTTTGAGAAAGAAAGCTTTGAGGTTGTGAAGATAAGAAAGTGTCACAAGCTTTCCTTGATACCTATTTATAGAAAAAATGAAACACATGGAGGTGGAAATGGAGGGAGGCCGACAGCTTCTTTGGAGAGGAAGAGAAAAATATCTCTTTGCTTGGTATGGCTTTGGGTATGGCTAGGTATGGTTCAAAGCATGGCTTAAGGTATGGGCAAGCATGTTTCTTTAAACATATTTTCATTGAATTTTAACATGTGATGGATGAAGATGGAAGAGGAGTGGCCAGTTATGATTAAGGAAAATGGGAGGAGAAATCTCATTTTAATGTTGGTTTATGAGTATATTTAGAAGTTGATTTGATTAGGCTATGAATTAGGGTTGTAATCTAGTGTTTTAGGTGAAAATGGGTAAATAAGGTGGTTCAAGACAAGATTAAAGAGTTGTCTTGCTTGATTAATGCAAATCCACTTTTATTAGGGAGGAATCTCATCATGTGACCATTTCCATGATTTAAGGAAATTGGAATAGGGATTTTACTATCATGAAAATGTGACATAAAGTCTTAAATCAAGAAAAGGATTTTGAGTTTCTCTAAGCAATCTTAGGTTCTAATTAACCTTAATTAATTATGTTGACTCTAGATTAGTAATTAGGATTTACTAATCTTTAATTAGAGTCTAATATTGCTTAGGTTTTGTAAATCGTATCATTAGGCCCAAAATGCACTTAGGGGGCAAAATGGTAATTTTTCGTAAAAACATCCGAGGCTACCCGGGCTTAACCCGATGTTAAACATTACTTAAAAACATCATTTCAAACCTTTGGGTGAAGTTCGGGCTAAATCGGCACTTAATTCGTGTCTTTACAAGGGACATTTTGGTCATTTTGTGCATTCAACTAGAAATGAGATTCTTCTACTTATTAGCACACGTAATCCCGTAAACATCAAAACATCCTAGAGGATGGTCGGGCTGGCATCCTCATTTCCTGGTAAAATGACCTCAGGGGCATTTTGGTCATTTGAACACGGGAAAAATTGGGCCGTTACACATGAGCTCAAGATTCTTGGAACCATTTACCATTTTCAAGATCATATTTGAGAAGTCCTGAAGTCCTTCCATGTTTAGAAATTACTTTTAAGTTTTTTTTTAAATTTTTTTTTCGTGACTTCTACTCTAAGGCTTTGAGCTTAATATGTAAAAACTTGTTTTCTCCTTTTATTTCTTCCTTCTAAGCCTTAGATTCTTAACATCTGATTTAGCCTTTTAGTTCTAGAACCACTTTTTGATGGTTTTTTATGAGGTTGAGATAGTAAGAAGAAAGAATTTAAAAGTTTCAAGCAATTCCTCATATAAAGCCAACAATTCATCATAAGAAGGATCAGGTTTAGAGAGTTATTTCCAGGGTTCTCCATATGAAGAGTAGCCTACCATGAAGCATAGGTTTGCAACATCTTCTAGCTCATCCTTACTTTCTAAGCCTTCTTTTTCCTCTTCTAAATCACTCCAAGTGGCTAGTATTCCTTTCTTCTTTTGAGGGAAACTTTTTTTATGGACCCTTAAGCTTGGGACAATCGTTCTTGAAGTGTCCCTTCTCTCCATGATTATCACAGGTTACATTGTCTAGCTTTCCCTTGCCTTTTTTGTCCTTTCTTGAGGTTGATGTCTCTTTTTCTCTTAGTTCTACTTCTCCAAGCTTTAGACATCTTCCTCATGAGCATGGAGATCTCATCTCCATCTTCTTCTTTAGACTTCGTCTTCTAATTCTTCTTCTTCATCTCTGAGGTTTCAACAACTTTCATTACTTTACCTTTGCTCTGTTTCTGGTGTGATGACTTCAAGGCCATGGACTAGTTCTTCTTCATAATTTCACCATGAATTTTAGAGAGCACAACCTCATGGGTTTTTAGTGACCTTGATGAGTTCATCCAGGCTAAGGGTTTGAAGATCTTTGGCTTCTATAATGGCTGTGACCTTGGGAATTCATTTTGTAAGGAGTTTTGCTAGGACCTTTCTAACCATTTCAGAGTTAGAGTACTTTTCCCCAACCCCATTAGTTAGTTTACAATATGTATGAACTTAGTCATCATGTCATCAACATCTCTTGCTCCATCATTTTAACCATTTCGTATTGATAGACCAACATCCTGATTCTTGTCTCCTTGACTTGATTAGTACCTTCATGCAACATATGAAGTTATCTTCCCAATTTTCTTTGGCTATGTTACAAGCAATGATTTTATCATATTTTGCTTTGCTTAGTGCACATGAAAGTAAGTATTTGTCCTTCAGTTGCCTTGAACTCTTGCCTTATGTTGCTTTGTCCACCTAGTCTTGGGGACTTCTCTGTAGATGGAAGGTGTATCTTCAATTCAAAACTCCCCCATAGGAACATAGTCTCCTTCTTAAACAATCTCTCACAAATCAAGACTTGTGTATTTGATGAACAGCTACATCCTATGTAATCCCTAATAATTAACTTAAACGCCTAGGATGTATTCCAGTTGATTACTAGATATTACTCTTTGTTTTCATTTTCTCATATTATACTTGAAAATACTTAATGAAAATATGAGCTAATTTTTTTTTGAAACATATACATAAACAAAACGTGAGCCGCGCATAACGTAACATGTAAAAGAATCACATAGACAAAAACATTAGATAGGCTCTATAAAAGATCATCATTAGCACACTATAATTAAACATATCATAATCCACTCACCCATGGAAGGTGAGTTAAGTTTGGTACATCATAGAAAGTAAATACATAGGAAAGGAAAATACAAAGGAAAACATACCTACCTAGTGCACCTAAGATAGATAACCTCTATAACAAAAGAAGGTTATCCTAGGCTAGTAGTGGTGTGTCCACTAAAGGTCCTCCAAAGGTCTCCTGCTACTAGCCCTGAAAGGGTGAGCAAACGATCCATAGGCGAAGCTCGTCGAGAGTGGGCATATGAAGCGGTTGAACATGGGCTCCATGTAACACCCTAATATTTAACCCCAATACGCCTAGGACGTATCAAGATTAATTATTAGTTATTACTTCTCTTTAAATTCATTTACAAAATACTTAGCGGAAAATACAGGTAAATTTTTTTTTTGAAATGAATCATGTAAAACAAAGTGCGAGCCTTTGCGCGTAACATAAATATAACGTGAAGTGGAAGAATAAATAAAACATACAGAACATAAGCATTAAAGAACACATCCATCATGAAAACATTCTTCATCACATTAGTTAACATAGTTTAGTACAATACCACTGAATATAAAAGAAACATAAAGTCTTACCCATACTAGTGGAGAGAGCTTGCAGGTACAACATATAATAAGAAACATAATAACAAATACATGAAACAACCCCAAAAGATACTCCCAAGCTATGACACTCCCTCCCTCGAGCTATGGATGGTCTCACCCTCGGTGGCACATACCCAATGAACTGGGCAAGCTCCTCGGATGCGTGAAGGCGGAAGGATGGGCGCATGCCCGCCACGGTGAGGGCGCATCTCGGACTTCGTGCTAACTTCGCTGCGTCACCGTCTCCTCGCTCCCATCCGATATCCATGGGTACAGGGGCGGAACCCTCCGAGAAAGGATGAGAAGGAGGATCCTCTGATGGGTCGGTCTCTGAAAGTCTCGGGCGAGGCACGCACTCGGGGTAACCGGCACTGAAGATGCCGATGGGCACGACGTTCTCGTCTCGGGGTCGCGTCCTCTCAAAAATCATGTCGTCGCCAAAGGGAGAAGTCAGAAGTGAAATCAAAAGCTGGAGTGGAAAGGCAAATGGGCGTCCCATGTATGCAAAAATGCGTATAGCACAACGACCTTCGAAGTGGTAGGACTATGCTCGGATCGTAGTGCAGCTCCCACACGGGTGCGTCAACAAAAATCACGAACGACGCCATCGATGTCTGAAGACGTAACGGAAAGAAAGGGAGAGGGTGAGAATCTTGCTAAAGAATCTCAGTAGGGAAACCTCTATCCTAGTGTCATCGTTTACGTCCCAGGAACCTTGGGTTTATTATGAAAAGGTTAAGCATGCATAGGTTCATTATGAGGTTTTCACAAGATATTTATCCAAGGTCCATGTCTTTTATAATGAGTCTTAATGCATGTATGCAACATAATAGTTCATGAATGCATGGCAGTACTTTAGGTAAACCAAACAATAATCAAACAACATTTAAGTGGCATGTAACTTCTCTTTGAACATTTTCTTTTTCTCATACTTGTGACACCAACATCATAATAGTAACCGCACCCCTTTAACTAGGCTATGAGCTCATACCTTAACTAGTCGTCACTAGTTCTTACTTATCCTCTTGATAAGCGAATCATAAACATAATCATATTCATCATAATCATCATGATCATCATAATCATCATAATCCTGACTCCCGAGTATGGGTAGGGGGCCTAAGGATCACCCATCATGGGACTTTTTCCTTCTTCGAAACGCATCAACTGGTTAAGACCAGCGACTTTGTCCGCTTTGGAGGCTAATGTCTATGCCTTCACGGTTTTACCTTCTCCTTCGAGACGGGGAAGTACGTCTCGGTGTGTCACCTTAAACATCATATTTCTCAAAAACTTTCTTATGTCTCCCAAATTTGACCGAAATTCGCGGCATAACAGCTACTCTCCGAATTTCCTCAAATTTGAGTCATGCCACATAATCTCAGTCACATGCATCATTTTCATGGAACTTTCTCAAATCAATAACTTTCTAGTTCACATGAGCATATTTCTCAATTTCATTCATATTTCGAAACCTTATGCATCTTAAATACAACATTTCATCATATCATCACACCAATCATACACATAAAGTTTCATGCTCAAGGAACTAACATAATCACATCATCATAAATATGCTCGAGGTTCATCATCATAATTATGCTTTCTCACCACCTATCTCATAGTATCTTATGCTTTGACCCTTATGGGCCTTAAACTTGTATTTAGTCATTCTAATTATTACATCTTTATTACCCTCAAGAGGTTAACACTTAAACTTTTCTCTAAGATTTGAACTCACTAAAATTCCAACAGCACTTGCACATAAAAGGGCAGAAAATATCATTTGCTTACGAGGCTCTAGAATCTCCATTCGTGACCCTTTTTAAGATCCGTCTTCGCCTAAGGCTCCATAATCAACACCTAAACCAATTATGGGATTCCTAGGCATGTTCTCTAAGTTATAAACCATTTTCCTCAATCTAACTATGCTGGAATAGAATTATGTTTTGCCATTCTAAGAGTGCTAAAATTCCCATTTTAAGTTCTTATCATCACCTTAAACTTAGAAATCAACACCTAATCATTTATGAAGGGATTTTATACATGTCTTACTAATTATGAACCATTTATCCTTGATTCAATCATGCTGGAACAGATTTGCATTTTATGCATTAAGGTGTTCTAGAATTCTCATCTCTAATCCTTTTCAAGTTACTTATTCTTT
The DNA here is from genome assembly GCA_030441495.1 of Dalbergia oliveri. Taxonomy (NCBI): domain Eukaryota; kingdom Viridiplantae; phylum Streptophyta; class Magnoliopsida; order Fabales; family Fabaceae; genus Dalbergia; species Dalbergia oliveri. The sequence continues at coordinate 60,820 of JAMLFY010000019.1, read as the reverse complement.
TCTAACTTTTCTAAATCGATCCTTGCTTCACTCAAACATAATTTTACACATTTTAACACCTTAGAACAACATTTATACAGTAGCCAAACATAGAATAGAAAATCATGAGCCCATAAAATCACATAATCTCTTGAGTTGAAATGCATATAAGTTGCTAGTTTTCTCTTGGGACATTTTCAGAAACAAAAAGGTGTTCTAGTAATCGATTACATGTTCCTAGTAATCGATTACCAGGAGCTAAATTCATTCTGGTTCAAACAACGGGTAATCGATTACATAGGATGGTAATCGATTACTTAGGGTTAAGTTTAGAAAAATAAAGAACATAGGGTAATCGATTACACTATGAGGTAATCGATTACAGGTTTGGGGCAGGTTCTGGGCATGAAGAATAGCCTGGTAATCGATTACATTGCCTCTGGTAATCGATTACCAGAACCAAAAGTCCTTCGAAAACCCTTCTGGTAATCGATTACATGGGTAATCGATTACCAGAACCTTAAATTTGAGAAAACATGATTTTTGACACATTCCAAACTATTTAAACACCTTGAGACCTCATAAAACAGTTTTCCAACATTTTCCTGAAATCATTCATGCATTTTACAAAATCAAACCATTATTGAATCATACTAAAACTCATCCATTTCTTTTTTACTAGAGTTCCCTTTTTAGGATACTTAGGGCAAGTCTTTGAGCTCTAGAGTATTTAGGTGATAACATAATCTTAAACATGCTATGCACTTCATTTTACTCTTCATTAGAAAGTAAAGTGAGAGCATAAAATAAATATGAGATGCAACTTCATTATTATCTTTAAGGATTAAGTGATGACTTGAAATATAAACATGAAATGCAAGCTTGGGAATTTAAATATGGTAATGCAAGTTCATTCATTTATTCTTGTGAAATTAGTGATGGCATCAAAATAAACATGAGATGCAAGACATAAATTTAAACATGAATGCAACTTATTTTTATCTTAACTAGAGCTCTTACAAGACTTTTAGAGGAACATAAACCTCAACCCATTATGTATCATAAGGCAAGCTTTAGAGTTCTTAGCACCTAGACTTCAAAAAGTCTTAAGGTTTGAACTTCATCATCAAGCTTAAGAAAATGGACACAAAGTTCAACACTTTGTCTAAACAAAACTACAAGGACTAAGTCATATTCTTTATTTTATTGCTCATGGGCTTCAATCTAGAGTAAAACTCTTAGAACGGCCGACCAACTTTAAGGTTGGCAAGGGTAAGCTTAGAGCTCTTTGAAATCATGTGATTAATTTTCTTTAACAAAACTTTTGTGATCTACTTTACATTTTTAGCAAACTTTGTTCAAACCAAAGCAAAGGAAACCGAAATCATGAAGAGGAAAAAGAAAAGAAACCACAAACTTTATCAAGGAAAAGAAAGAAATCAAGGCATGTATGGTCCAAGACCAAGTTGTTTCAAGCTTTAGAGGTTTCTCACATGACAACAACAAGTCATTATCTTGAAACCTCATCATCAAGCTCATGTTTTCTTTATGAAAGGGCCTCTTGGCCGAAAATGAAAAGGGGGAGGAAAAGGATTTGAAACCAAGAGAAACTAGAACTTTTCTTAAGAAGACAAGTAAAAACTTGAAACAAACCCCTACCTAGAGAAGTCTTGAAGAGATATGAAAGAAAGCTTGAGTTCTTGATGAAATGGAGAAGGAAAATCCTCTTGAAACTTGAAGGAAGAAATCAGCCAAAGTGAGGAAGTTTGAGAAGAAATGAGAGAATTTTTGTAAGAAGTGTAAACTTAACAAATGAACCAAAGTGTGACAAGGTTCATCAAGGCTTGGTATTTATAGAAATTTTCAACAATGAGGCTTCCATGGGGGAGGACCGGCCACATTTGAGGAGGAAGGAGAAGAATATCTCTTACAAAGCTATGGTTATAGGCATGGTTGAAGGTATGGTGAGGTATGGGCAAAGCATGGGCAAGGTATGGTGGAAAGCATGGCTCTTTGGTGTGTAAAATAACTCAACATGTGGGGAAATGGGGGGAGGATTTCGGCCAACACATCAGCCAAGGGGGAAGGAATTTTGTTCATGTAATTGTGGTTTAAGGATGTGTTTAAGTGTTTCTTTGATTAAGATTTTGATTAGGAGTTTGTAAGAAGGTGTTTAGGTGAGGTAATTGGGTAATTAGAAGGTCAAGACTTGATTAGGAAGTGGTCATACTAGATTAGTAATTTAAATTCATTTTTTGGTCAAATGAGGTATGGCACAATTCCTTAATTTAAGGAATTGGAGAGAGAAACACTATTCAAGATTCCATGACTAGGAATCTTGAATTAAAGAATGCAATTAGAGTTTATCTAAGCAATCTTAGGTTCTAATTAACCTTAATAAATCATTTTGACTCTAGATTAATTATCGAAATAAATTAATCTTCGATTAGAGCCTAATATTGCTTAGGTTTGCTTAATTGCGTCATTAGGCTCACTGTACACTATTCTAGGGGCAAAATGGTAATTTTGCTAAACTACCGGGACCTTCTAGCAGCTGAACATCAAACATTTCTCAAAAACATCATTCTAAACTTCCTGGAAAAATTCGGGCTCAAACGGCACCTTTTACGTGTAGAACACGGGGTATTTTGGTCATTTTGAGCCGAAAGTAGAAAACGAGAATTTCACCTCGAATATCATTCATAACAGCATAATCCCCTTTAAACATCGAGTTGACCCATTGAGGGTTGCGGGCTGTCCTGAATTTGGGTAAAATGACCTTAGGGCATTTCGGTCATTGTACTCTCGCAGGAAAAATCGGGCATTACATTACTCCCCTCCTTAAAAAGAATTTTGTCCTCGAAATCGTTACCTTAGAAAAGCTTAGGATACTTTGTCCGCATCTTGGATTCCAATTCCCATGTGTACTCCTCTGTCTTGTCTCGTCCCGTGCGACTTTCACCAAAGGTACAAACTTGTTCCTCAATGCTTGACACCATGGTCCACGATCCTCATTGGTGAGGTGAAAGTTAGGTCCTCCCTTAATGTACATGCTCTGGCTCTAACACATGGCTAGGGTCGATTGATACTTCTTAGTTGGGAAACGTGAAAGACATCATGAAGATCGCAGATTTGGAGGTAGGCTATTTTAGGCAGTCCTAACTCTCTAAAGGATTTCAAAAGGTCAAAGAAATCGGGACTCAATTTCTTGACTTTCATGGCTCTACCTTTTCCTCATGGGGGTAATCCTCAGAAAACATGCTCACCTTCTTGGAACTCTAATGGCTTTCGCCGCTTGTCCGCATAGCTCTTTTGTCGCTTTAAGGTAAGAAATTTTCTCCTTGATCGTTCTTATTTGCTCTGTGGTTTCCCTCACTACATCCGGTCCCAAAACGCTTTGTTCTCAGAGATCATGCCAACATAAAGGCGAACGACACTTCCTTCCATACAAGGCCTCGTAATGCCATACGATACTCGCATGATAACTGTTGTTATATGCGAACTCAATAAGGGAGGTACTTATCCCAACTCCCTTCCTATCCAAAATACATGCCCTTAGCATATCCTCCAATGTTTGGATAGTCTTTTCTAATTGTCCATCCGTTTGAGGGTGGTAAGCCGTGCTAAGCACAACTTTGAACCAAACGCCTTTTGAAAGGCTCCAAAAACGCGACGTAAATCGGATCTCGATCCAAGATTATCGTCGATGGAACTCCATGTAACCTCACTATCTCTTGGATGTACAACTGGGCCAACTTATCTAGGGAAAAGGTTATCTTGATGGGTAGGAAATGGGCCGACTTGGTTAACCTGCTACTATTACCGAAATAGCGTCATGGCCAGCTTGGGTTCAAGGTAGGCTGGTCACAAAATCCATAGATATACTATCCCACTTCCATTGGGATAGGCAAAGGTTGCAACATCCCTGAAGGCTTTTGGTGCTCAATCTTCACCTTTGACAGACTAAGCACTTACTAACCCAGGCTACTACGTCCTTTTCAATCCGGGCCACCAGAACATCTTCTTCAAATCCTGATACATCTTGGTGGCACCAGGATGGATGGTGAAGTGGCTTTTATGGGCCTCCTCCAAGATACTCTCTGGAGGTCACCATCTTGCGGTACACAATCCCCCTTCGAACCTCCACAAACCATCTGTCCCTTGCTCAAAACCCTTAAGCTTTCCAGCCTTAACCGCTTCGAGACCTCTAAACTCCTCATTCTCTACTTGTGCCATCATCACCCTTTGTTAAACCCACTTGTTACCTTAAGAGAGATGACACATTGTAACACCCTAAAATTTAATTAAAAATTAATTTGAGCTTTATTAATCTTAATTTCAAAAATCTAATAGTTTAGCAATGATGAGGCGGGCCAACGGCCTCTCCAAAAAAAAAAAATAAAATAAAATAAAATTTGGGCCGGTGAATAGGTAACCTTGCGGGCCCCACCATGGACGCTAAAACCCTAATTCAAACCAGAGGTGAAATTAGGAAAATATGAGATAAGATTAAAATATGTGGGAATGGCAATTTTATGCTGAGATTAATTTCGGGCAATATGGTTTAATCAATTACGGCATTACCGTTCGGTGAATTTCGGTGTATGATTTCTAACACAAAAGATATTTCCATCATAACCAATGGATAATATCCACCTCTTTGAGTATGTGGAAGACAAGATTTAATCTTGGAATCCAAGATTAAATCTTAGCCATCCATTGTTGCCTTGTCACATAAATGATGATTACTTCACTAAATATCTTCCATTGCATTTATTAAAGAAGCCTAGTCACATTTCTTCCCCAAAAAAATACATCAAAATTCGGCCAGCAGCAAGGAGGAACAGAAACCTTCATTTCCATGAGCCAAACTTGCATTTCAAC
>JAMLFY010000019.1:0-55457 GCA_030441495.1 Dalbergia oliveri | reverse complement strand
ACCTGATTAGGGACCCAGGTGCCGAAATTAGGAAAATATGGAATAAGGTTAGAAATAGGTGGGAATGATAATTTTATACTTAAAATTAATTTTTCGTATAATATCGGTTAGACGTATTGCTTACCCGTTCGCGAGATTTCGTGTGCGGTTTTTTAAGATCGAATAGATTTTCATTACCACAAATGGATGATACCCACCTAATCAAGACATGTGGAAGGCCAAGATTTAATCTTGGAATCCAGATCAAACCTAGCCATCCATTATTGCCTTGTCACCTAAATGATCATTACTTTGTTAAATATCTTCATGTCATTTATTAAGCAAGCCTAGTCACAAATTTCTTCAAGCCAAACAATTTCGTGGTCAGCAAGAGGAAAGAGAGAACAGCCACCATTTTTATTTCCTTGAGCTTGTCTGAGTTCCAAGCCCAAAAACTCCAAGCTAGATGTTGGAATCATCAAAAGTTTCACATAAACTTGTTCTACACCTCAAACTCCAAACATCTAACCGATTAAAATTTCAAAACTCATTATATTCACCTCATCCATCACTGATCAAGAGGAGGGTTTAAGGTGTTTGGGAGTCTGGAGTAAGGACTCTCATCTTGGAGCAAGTTAGAGACAAAGATAGGCTAGCCTTCAAGAGGTGGGTTCCCGCGCCTTCCTTGTGAAATTTTTCAATTATGTTTTGGCTTGCCCTAATTCTGAAAATTTTGATGATATTGATGGTTAACATATTGATATTGATTATGAATTTTTGTGTTGTGTTTGGATGGCTTTAAAATGGGTTTTCTCTAAAGTGAAATTGGAACTAGGTTGCCTCACGTATTCCTGCTCGTTAAACTTTTCACGAATTTTCTGAAATTTTGTGGGTGGTTTCATGAGCCATGAAAATTATATGTTGATGTACCTCTTAAACTAAATACATGAATTTTCTAGGGTTAATTCTAAGATTGATACCTCAAAAAATTAGGAACCGAATTTGTAACTGTTGCTCGTTGAATTGTTGAGATTGAGAGAGATTGCCCGAATTTTTCATCATAGCAATTGATTGAGATAGCTCCTGAAATTTTTAAACAAGACTAATAACATGTTGAAATACCTCTGAATTTTCTTGTACCATGATTCCATCAAATTCTAGGGCTAAATATTTTAAGAACACAAGTCTTGGACTATGAATTTGTGGCTTTTGACCAATGTATTTGCCTATTTTATTGAAGTGGTTATATAACTCTAATTGCCCTGAAACTTTTACAAGTTGTTTTAGACACATAGAAGTGTCATGTGACATTTTCCTTAAGGGTGGAATGGTTGTTTGGTATGGTAACAAATTGTTGTGCCTACATCATCTGAACTATAATGAGATGTGGAAATGGCTGAAATTTATGATAGTATAGTACATATCTTACCTATGTTTGAAACATATGGGGAAAAACAGAAACAAGGCTTAGAAGAATTGAGAGGGAAGGCAAAAAGAAGGACTTCCCTAGAAAAGTTATGAGTCTCATAGACGTATCAATTGGCTAGGCATAGACCTCGTAGTGTACCGAAATGGAAAAAATGAAGTTCCGGTGATCTCTAGATAAAGGAATTAGCTCATGTCTAGCAGTCTATGGTCCTCTGTATTGTGAAGTGTGAATGTATCTCTCTATGAGAATAAGCCTTCCCTATGGTGAGAAAGTTGAGAAAGTATTAGGAATGGAGTTTTTGATTGTACATATTATTACTCGATCGATTATGGTGATATTATCCTTAGTTCCCTGGCCTATGGTTTTCAAAGATTCCTGTGAATGATTTTGTATGAATATTGTATATGCATGAATTGCTTATGCCTACCGTGTGTAGTATATGGGGGGAATTACCTAAAATTTAAGAATTTCAGACAATATTCTCACCCCATGTGTTTGTTTCCTGTTTGTCCAGGTTAAGCTAGGGGATGGGATGTGCTGCCACAAAGGAGTGTAGGATTGCTTGGAGTATAGCAGTTACGTTGCATTCCGTCCTACTAGTGAATGAGTATGTATGTAAATGTATTAGAAGAGATATGTACTAAAAGCTCATAGAGGAGCTTCCTTATGTACTTTTAAGCCTATGTTTAATAAACTTGATGTTTACTGTAAGATGTTTTAATAGAATTACGCTTAGTTATCTCTTGTACTGAATTTAATTAATAGATAATTAAAAAGAGGTCCGTTAATTAACAAGTAACATTCCGAGTATGATATCATAGCTTAAGAATGAGGTTGTACTTAGGAGGATGTTACAGGAAAGTCAAGGAGGATGAATTTTCCTTGAGGTTGTAAGCTTGGAAATGGAAAGTTTGAGTGTTTAAGAGATGGTTTGAGGTGAGCTAGTGGTGGTTTATGGTTGTTTGTGGTGGTTTGTATGGTGGAAGTTCTTTGAAAGGAAGAAGAAGATGAACAAGATGAAAATTTAAACTTAGCAAATGATCTAAAGTGTAGCAAGGTTCAAGGCTTGGCATTTATAGAAATTTAACAGTGGTGGCCCAATTGGAGGGAGGATGCCGACGGTTCGTGGCCAAAAGGAGAGGAAATATTCTTATTGGCATGGGCTTAGGCATGGGCAAGGCATGGTGAGGTATGGCTCAAAGTATGGTCTCAAACATGGTCTTTGGAGTAAGAAAAATCAACATGTGATGGAATTGTTAAGGAGGGTTTTGCCACTCCATGTGTAGCCAAGGGGAATTTGTTCATGTAATTGTGGTTTAAGAATGTGTTTAGGTGTTTCTTTGATTAAGATTTTGATTAGGAGTTTGTAAGCAAGTGTTTAGGTGAGGAATTTGCTAATTAAGGTTGTCAAGACTTTATTAGGAGGGTAATCTTGCTAAATTAACAATTTAAAATCAATCTTTTAGTCAAAGAACATGGGCACAATTTAATTTAGGAATTTAATAGTAATAAAATACTATTCAAGATTCCATAACTAGGAATCTTAATTAAAGAATGTAATTAGAGTTTTACTAACAATTTATGTTTTAACTAACCTTAATAAATTATTTTGACTCTAGATTAATTATCAAGGATTACCTTCTACTTAGAGCCTAATATTGCTTAAGTTTGCTTAATTACGTTATTAGGCTCATTGTACTGGCTCTTAGGGCAAAATCATAATTTTGCACTAAAATTGCTCCTGACCTTCCTGGCTTATGAAACATCAAATACCACTCATAAACATCATTCCAAACTTTCTTGGAAGTTTCGAACTCAAAATTGACACCTTTACCCGTGTAGAACACACAGGGTATTTTGGTCATTTCTGAGCTGAAGTTTGGAAATGAGATTTCCACCTTGAATATCAAACATAACAATTATAGTCCCCTTTGAACATCTGAGTTGACCCATTCAGGGTCTGCCGCCCGTTCCTTTAATTCGGTATGACCTTAGGGGATTTCTATTGTACTTGAAAGTAATAAAATCTTAGGTCTACACTTACCCATTATAAAACCTTTCTAGGTCCTTCCTTATATAACCAGAACCTCTTCCCCAAACCCTTTCCTCTTGTCTCCTCTTCTATCTCTCACATCAATTTTCCTTAGCTTTAAGGTGTGTTTTTGTTGATGGTTTATGTATGAGTCTTTCCTTTAATCTTCTTCCTCTCTCCATGCCATGGGTTATTGTTATTTCTCTCATTGTTGCCAAGTGGGGTGCTCCCCCAATGTTATTAAAGTAGATCTAGAGTTTATGGGTTGCTTTATGGTAGTTGTTTGTGCCATTACAAGCTCTCAAGGTCAAGTTGGAATGCCATACATATCCTTGCCCAACCCTGAGTGGATTCAAACTCATGACCTTATTTTCTTGTCATTATATGTATGTTTATGCATTTTGATGGTTGAACATGAATTTAGAGATTATAATATGTATAGAATATGATTTTACATGTTTGACAAGCTAGCAAAGTTTATGATTTTGATATTTGGCATGCAAGCATATTTTAGAAAACCATGGGACCATATTTGGATTGATGCGTTATGAAAATGGCTTATATGCTCATGAAATGATTATTAGAAGAATATGTAATTTAACAAGTTGTTATTTTATCAAACATGCTTTGAAGGTTCATGATACCACTATATTTCCAGACCTTAGATTTCAAAATATACTTTAGAGTATCAATTAAGATATTTTGATAAGAATGTTGAAGAGAGTTATTATTATGATTTTAAGTTTTAGATTTTAAAATGGTGTTTAAGGTATGATATTATAGTTACCAAGTTTATGATAAGTGTAACACCCTAATATTTAACCCTAATACGCCTAGGACGTATCAAGACTAATTATTAGTTATTACTTCTCTTTAAATTCATTTATAAAATACTTAGCGGAAAATACGGTAATTTTTTTTTTGAAATGATTTATATAAAACAAAGTGCGAGCCTTTGCGCGTAACATAAACAACGTGAAGCGGAAGAATAAATAAAACATACAGAACATAAGCATTAAAGAACACATCCATCATAAACATCATTCCTCATCACATTAGATAATATAGTTTAGTACATCACAAAGAAATATAACAGAAACATAAAGTCTTACCCATACTAGTGGGCAGAGCTTAGTACAATAGAAACATAAAGACAAATACATGGAAATAACCCCAAAAGATAAACACCCAACTATCACTACCCTCCCACTCCAAGCCTATTGGTGACGCCGATCCTCGGTTGGGAGATGTAGCCCGAATGACGAAGCTCCTCGATGTAGCCCAAAGCCCGATCTAGGCATGGGAATCGAGGGACACATGGCCTCCCACGTGGTCCCCTCTCCGTCGACGCGCCTCGCATGCCTTGGCTGGGTGACCATGTCCTCGCTCCTCCGTGACCCATAGGAAACGAAGGGAAGAGCCCTCGAAGGATCAGCCTCTCGAGAACAGGAACATACTCCTATATCCACGACCTCCGACGAGGAAGGTTGGGCACGACGGTTTGCTCATCCTGGGTCGTGTCCTCTCAAAGATCAAGTCGTCGCCAAAGGGTGAAGTCGGATCGAGCGATAGCTGGAGACGGGGAAAGCAAAAGGGCGTCCCACGTATGCAAAACGCGCACCTCGCAATGACCCTTGAAGTGGTAGGACTGATGCTCTGGGTCATAGTGCACCTCCCATGTAGGCGGGTCAATGAAAATCACGAACGACGCCATCGATATCTGAAGACGTAACGGAAAGAAAAGAGAGAGGGTGAGAATTCTTACTAAAGAATCTCAGGAGGGAAGTCCTCTATCCTAGTGTCATCGTTTACGTCCCAGGAACCTTGGGTTTATTATGAAAAGGTTAAGCATGCATTAGTTCATTATGAGTTTTCGCAAAGGTATTTATCCAAGGTCCATGTCTTTTATAATGATTCTTAATGCATGTATGCAACATAATATTTCATGGATGCATGGCAGCACTTTAGGTAAATCAAACAATAATTCAAACAACATTTGAGTGGCATGAAACTTTTCTTTGAACATCTTTCCTTTTCTCATACTTGTGACACCAATAATATAGTAACCGCACCCTTAAACTAGGCTATGAGCTCATACCTTAACTAGTCGTCACTAGTTCTTACTTATCCTCTTGATAAGCGAATCATAAACATAATCATCATAATCCCGACTCCCAGAGTACGGGTAGGGGCCTAAGGATCACCCATCATGGGACTTTTTCCTTCTTCGAAACGCATCGACTGGTTAAGACCAGCGACTTTGTCCGCTTTGGCAGGCTAATGTCTATGCCCTCACGGTTTTACCTTCTCTCACTGAGAGGAGAAGTACGTCTCGGTGTGTCACCTTAAACATCATATACTTTCATTCTTCGAAACGCATCGACTGGTTAAGACCAGCGACTTTGTCCGCTTCGGTATGGCTCGACGTCCATACCCCAGGTTTACTTTCCTCATTCCTAGAGGAGAAATGCGTCTCGGCATATAACTTTAAACTTCATATTTCTCAAAAACTTTCTTTTGTCCCTCAAATTTGACGGAAATTCGGCATAACAGCTACTCTCGAATTTCCTCAAATTTGAGTCATGCCACATAATTTCAGTCACATGCATCATTTTCATGGAACTTTCTCATTGCAATACTTTCTAGTTCACATGAGCATATTTCTCAATTTCATTCATATATTTGAAACATTATGCATCTCAAACACAACATTTCATCATATCACCAAATCACATTATGCACATAAAGTTTCATGCTCAAGGAACTTAACATAATCACATCATCATAAGTGTGCACGAGGTTCATCATCATAATATCTCACTTCCTCCTATCTCATAGTATCTTATGCTTTGACCCTTACGGGCTTAAACTCATATTTCGTCATTTAATCCTCACTAAGGATTTTTATAACACCTAAGGGATCATTACTTAAAATTCTCACTAAGTTTTAGGCACACTTAAAATTCCAAACAGCATTATGTAGTTTGGGCAAAAATATCATATACTTACGGGTCTAGAATCTCCACCCTTTTTAAGATCCGTCTTCGCCTAAGGCTTCATAATCAATCCCTAAACCAATTATGAGGGATTCCTAGGCATGTTTACTAAGTTATAATTCACTTTTCCTCAATTTAGCTTTGCTGGACAGAATCACATTTTGCCATGTCTAAGTGTGCTAGAATTCCTATTTTAAGTCCTTATCATCACCTTAAGCTTAGTAATTAATACCTAATCATTTATGAAAGGTTTTTATGCATATCCTACTGATTATGAACCATTTACACTTGAATTAATTATGCTGGAACAGAATTGCATTTTTGTGCATTAAGGTGTTCTAGAATTCTCATTCTTAATCCTTTTAAGTTACTTATTCTTTTCTAACTTCTCTAAATCGATCCTTGCTTCACTCAAACATAATTTTACACATTTTAACACCTTAGAACAACATTTGTACAGTAGCCAATCATGAAGGGCAGAACCGAAATCATAAGCCCATAAAATCACATAATCTCATGAATTAAAATGCATAAGTTGCTAGTTTTCTCTTGGAACAATTTTAGGAACTCAAACTCTTTTAGAAACCAATTTATCTCATTAAAATCATTAAAGTACAAGCAAGGTCAGTAGCTAAATTAATTTTCTCATAAAATAGATTTAAAACATATAATCTCATTCATAATGTTCCTTAGGTACTCCTAAGCTTAGAAAAATTTCAAAACATGGCTATGGGCACTTGTGATTAGATGAACTCACACCAAGTCCATCATCATCACCACAAGGCCAAAATGGCTTCATTGAAAAACCAACGTTTTCTTAAAACTTTACATTGGATACTTGGGCAAGTCTTTGAGCTCTAGACCATTTAGGTGATGACATAAATTTAAACATGCTATGCAACTCATTTTACTCTTCTTTTAGAAAATAAAGTGAGAGCATAAAATAAATATGAGGTGCACTCATTTATTATCTTTAGAGTTTAAGTGATGGCTTAAAATATAAACATGATAGACAAGAAAGTAAACATGAAATGCAAGGTTCAATTCTTTATTTTAGTGCTCTAGGCCTCTTGGGTGTTTACCCCAAATCAACAATCAACTTTAAGGTTGAAATAGGTAGGCTTTGAGATTTATTAAGTGATGATGCACATTCTTGTTTTAATCTTTAAGTTGCTTAGTGATAGCTTGAAAATAAACATGCTATGCAAAGCATAAAAGTAAACATGAATGCAACTCCTTTTTAATCTTAACTAGAGCTCTTACAAGACTTTAAAGGAACAAAAACCTCAACCCATTATGTATCATAAAAGCTTTAGAGTTCTTAGCATCAAGACTTCAAGGAAGTCTTATGTTTTGAACTTCATCATCAAGCTCAAGGAAATGATTTTCAAGAGACAACCTTTCAAACAAACATAAAAGGGCTACCTTAACATTTTTAGCAAACTTTGTTCAAGAGAGGAAAGGAAAAACCGAAACCATTGAAGAAAAAGAAATAAAAACCAAAGCTTGGACAAGGCAAAAGGAAAAACCAAAACTTTAGAGGAATGAAGGCCAAAACTTTGAACTAGGAAAAACCAAGGAGGAACCGAAATCATAAAGGAAAGGAAATGAAAAACCAAAACTTTGAACTTGCAAAGAAAAGGAAAAACCAAGCATGTATATGGTCCAAGACCAAGTTTCAAGCTTTAGAGGTTTCTCACATGACAAACACCAAACTATCTCATGAAACCTCATCATCAAGCTAAAGATTGGTTTGTAAAATGGCCTCATGGCCGAAAATACAAAGGGGAAGAAAAAGAGTTTGAAACCAAGAGAAAACTAGAACTTTTCTCAAAGAAAGTAAAGAAAACTTGAAAGAAAACCCCTACCTAAGGAAGTCTTGAAAGAGATGAAAGAAAGCTTGATTCTTGAGGAAATGAGAAGACAAAATCTTCTCTTTGTTGGATAAGGATTCGGCCAAAGGAAGCTCAAGGAAGATGATTTTTCCTTGAGGACAAGCTTGGAAATGGAAAGTTTGAGTGTTTGAGAGGTGGTTTAAGGTGAGAGTGGTGGTTCAAGGTGGTTTGTGGTGGTTTGTGGTGGTGGTGGTTCTTTGAGGAAGGAAGAACTTAGAAGGAGAGAAAATGAGAGAAAACAAGAGAAATTGCAAGAATGCTCAACTTAGCAAATGATCTAAAAAGGTGGCCAAGCTTTCCAAGGTGTGGTATTTATAAAGAATGAAATGTTGTGGCTAATTTAGGGGGAGGGCTGGCCGAAATTCATTGGCCTTGGAGGGAAGGAAAATATCTTCCAAAGCTTGTCTTGGAAGCTTGGTTAAAGTGCTAGCTTAGGTGTAGTCAAATCCTAGCTTTTGCATAGCCTTTTTGGATGAAATTTGAATTCAAAATTTGTGGCTTTTGGGGGAAATTCTAACTAGATTAACAATTTTAAAATAATTCTTTTGGTCAAAAAGGTGAGACAAATTCCTTAATTTAAGGAAATTGGAGAGAGAAAAACACTATTCATTACTTTTTGATTAGAATCTTGAATTAAAGAATGTAATTAGAGTTTACTAAGCAATCTTAGGTTCTAATTAACCTTAATAAATCATTTTGACTCTAGATTAATTATCGAAATAAATTAATCTTCGATTAGAGCCTAATATTGCTTAGGTTTGCTTAATTGCTTCATTAGGCGCACTGGACACGTTCTAGGGTAAAATGGTAATTTGCACTAAACTGCTTGGACCTTCCTGCCTAAACATCAAATATTACTCTAAAACATCATTCTAAACTTCCTGAAAATTCGGGCTCAAACGGCACCTTTTACCCGTGTAGACACGGAGGGTATTTTGGTCATTTTGAGCCGAAAGTTTAGAAACGAGATTTTCACCTCGAATATCATTCATAACATATAATCCCCTTCAAACATTGAGTTGACCCATTCGAGGGTGGCCAACTGTCCTTTAATTCTGGGAAATGACCTCAGGGCATTTCGGTCATTTGTACTTAACAGGAAATCGGGCGTTACATTACTCCCCTCCTTAAAAAGAATTTCGCCTCGAAATTCGTTACCTTAGAAAAGCTCTGGATACTTCGTCCGCATCTCGGATTCCAACTCCCATGTGTACTCCTCCGTCTTGTCTCGTCCCCACGCGACTTTCACCAAAGGAACGACTTACTCCTCAACCGCTTGACACCACGGTCCACGATCCTCGTTGGTGGAGATGAAGTTAGGTCCTCCCTTAACTGGACATGCTCTGGTTCTAACACATGGCTAGGGTCGGATTGATACTTTCTTACTGGAGACGTGAAAGACGTCATGAAGATTTGAGATTTGGGGGTAGGGCTATTTTATAGGCACCTGTCCCGACTCTCGAAGGATTTCAAAGGTCCAGAAATCGGGACTCAATTTCTTGACTTTCATGGCTCTACCTATTCCTGGAGTGGGAGTTATCCTCAAGAAAACATGCTCACCTTCTTGGAATTCTAACGGCTTTCGCCGCTTGTCCGCATAGCTCTTTTGTCGCTTTAGCAGTCAAGATTCTATCCTTGATCATTCTTATTTGCTCTGGTTTCCCTCACTACATCCCCCAAAACGCTTTGTTCTGAGATCATGCCAACACAAAGGCGACTGGCACTTCCTTCCATACAAGGCCTCGTACGGTGCCATACCGATACTCGCATGATAACTATTGTTATACGCAACTCAAAGCGGAGGTACTTATCCCAACTCCCTTTCTATCCAAAACACATGCCCTTAGCATATCCTCCAAGGTTTGGATAGTTCTTTCGATTGTCCATCTGTCAGTGGGTAAGCCGTGCTTAAGCACAGCTTATAACCAAACGCCTTTTGAAAGGCTCCCAAAAACGCGACGTAAACGCGGATCTCGTCCGAGATTATCGTCGATGGAACTCCGTGTAACCTCACTATCTCTTGGATGTACAACTGGGCCAACTTATCTAGGGAAAAGGTTAACTTGATGGGTAGGAAATGGGCCGACTTGGTTAACCTGTCCACTATTACCCAAATAGCGTCATGGCCGGCTTGGGTTCGGGTAGGCTGGTCACAAAATCCATAGACATACTATCCCACTTCCATTCGGGGATAGGCAAAGGTTGCAACATTCCTGAAGGCTTTTGGTGCTCAATCTTCACTTTTGACAGACTAAGCACTTACTAACCCAGGCTACTACGTCCTTTTTCAATCGGCCACCAAAACATCTTCTTTAAATCCTGATACATCTTGGTGGCACCAGGATGGATGGTGAAGTGGCTTTTATGGGCCTCCTCCAAGATACTTTCTCGGAGGTCACCATCTTGCGGTACACACATCCGCCCTTCAAACCTCCACAAACCATCTGCCCTTGCTCAAAACCCTTAAGCTTTCCAGCCTTAACCGCCTAGAGTCTCCCTAAACTCCTCATTTTCTACTTGTGCCATCATCACCCTTTGTTTAAACCCACTTGTTACCGTAAGATGACACATCTTCACACTCTTTTCTGATATTGACATCCCCAAATTCATGTCCCTAAACTTCTCTATAAGCTCAACTTCCTTGACCATCATGTGGGATAAGCGTAATGATTTTCGACTCAGGCATCGCGACCACATTGGCCTTGCCTGGGTGGTAACTTAAGCCGAAATCATAGTCCTTTAGAAACTCCATCCACCTTCTTTGCCTCATGTTTAGCTCCTTTTGATCAAAGAGATGCTTAAGACTCTTATGATTGGAGAAAACTTCAAACCTTACTCCATACAAGTGATGCCTCCAAATCTTCAAGGCAAACACTATGGCGGCTAACTCTAGGTCATGGGTAGGGTAGTTAACCTCGTGAGGCTTGAGTTGTCTAGACGCATAGGCTACCACTTGCCTATTTTGCATCAAACACATCCTAAACCTTTCCCCAAGCATCACAATATACCTCGAAAGGTACATTGGGGTCGGGTAAAACCAAAACTGGGGTCGAGGTCAACCTTTCCTTTAACTCTTGGAAGCTCTTTCACAATCGGGATTCCATGAAAACGGGTGTTCTTCCTAGTTAGCTTGGTTAGGGAAGGGAAATCTGGAAAATCCTTTAATAAACCTTCGGTAATAGCTAACCCAAAAGCTCCGTATTTCCATACGGTGGTCGCTATCCCAATTCATCAGCTTCTATCTTACTAGGGTCAAGCTATACCTCCTTTTGATACTACATGTCCCAAAAACTTCACTTCCTCCAACCAGAATTCACACTTAGAGAGCTTAGCATACAACTTCTTCTCTTTCAACACCTCTAAAACCAACTTTAGGTGACTTTCATGCTCCTCGTGAGTCTTCGAATAGATGAGTATATCATCTATGAAAACAACCACGAACTTATCTAAATAGGGTCTAAAGATCCTATTCATATAGTCCATGAACACGGCGGGTGCATTTGTCAATCCAAAGGACATCACGGTGAACTCAAAGTGTCCGTACCGTGTCCTAAAAGCGGTTTTAGGTATATCCTCATCTCTTACTCGAATTTGGTGGTATCCGACCTCAAATCAATCTTGGAGAATACCACCGCTCCCTTCAACTGGTCCATAAGATCATCAATCCTAGGCAAAGGGTATTTATTTTTCACCATTACACGATTCAATTGCCTATAATCTATACATAATCTCATGCTCCCATCCTTTTTCTTAACAAACAAATCCGGGCTCCCCACCTGAAGCACTAGGTCTGATAAACTCTTTTCTAACAACTCCTCCAACTGGGTTTTCAATTCCTTCAACTCCAAGGGTGACATCCTATACGGGCTATCGAGATAGGTCCCGTTCCTTGAACCAACTCGATGGAGAACTCCACCTCTCTCCGGGAGGAACTCCGGTATCTCATCGGAAATACCTCTGGGTACCTCTTACCATAGGAATGTCATCTATGTTCTGCAAAGTCTACCTCGCTAGCGGCTAGAAGGACATATCCCTTAGTTTTCTCCCCACTACAGAAGACATCTACGAATTTACATAAAGTTTCAAGGTTTGACTAGTCTTGCTAGGGGATGACGAAAAATAACAGATTTGGTATGACACTAACAACACATGGTTAGCATGAAGCCAATCCATGCCAAGGATTATTCCTATGTCTTTCAAAGGTAAACAAATCAAATCTATGACATAGGATCTATTTTCAACAGGAGATGGCAATTAAACAACAGTTACATGTATGTACAGGACGATCGTAGGAGTAGAAACAATAAGGTCAAATGGAAGCTTAGAAACTTGCAAATTTAGAGACTCGACACTAGCATGTGAGATAAAAGAATGAGTAGCACCAGAGTCATATAGCACATTAAGGTTCTACCATTTAGTTCGCACTTACCTTCGATGAGGTCGTTGGATCTGCCGCGTCCTCCGCGTTGAGGGTAAAGACCCGTCCTTGGTGTTGCGGTCGGGATTTTGACTTGACGACCCTCCATTACTTTTGCAATCCTTCATAGTGGCCGAGCTTGCCACATCTGAAACACACTCCTTGCCCTGAGGGACGGTTGCCATGATTCTTTCCACAGCTGGGCACTCCAGCTTGTGCGGATCCGGGAAGCAGGAGGGCTCCTTGGGGTGCCTTGTTCTTGTTCCCATTGGGCCCTCCTTGTTGATTGTTGTTGTTGTTATTGCGAGGACCGCCCATTCCGCCTTGTTGATGGTTGCGGTTTCCGCGGCCGTTGGGGTTGAACGGCGGCGGGTGGTTGCCGATGGTTGATTGTTGGGTCCTCTTTGTTGTTGTGGTTGATGATGTTGTTGTTGTTGCTTGAACTGGTTGGATTGGTAGGGATGGTAATGGTTCCTTGCTTGATTTTGATTTGATGGCTTGAACTTCGGGGCTTGGGTCCCAAACCACGGGACGATCCACCCTTGCGGCACTCATCTTCTTGTGCCCTTCTTCATGATTCGGCACTTGTTGACTAGGGTCGGAAGTCCCTAATCTCCATGTGTGCCACAGAAAGTTAAGTTCGGCCTCAACCGGCCTCAAACTTAACACACTTCCATACCTCATCGGGGTTCCCTTGGAAAACCCGTGAGAACTTGATCAACTCTTCAAATTTCGCCGTGATTGGGCGTAGACATTCCACCTTGGACCAACTGCATGAACTCAATGTCCTTGGCGTTCTTCACGGATTCGGAAATACTTCTCATAGAAGTACGTCTTAACACTCCCAATTGATGGCTGCCCGTAGCTTCTAGCAGCCTTCGGGTGCCGGTCCACCAAAACTCAGCGTCGGCTTCCATCATGTAGGCGGCAAAGGTGACTTTCGTCCTCCAACAGGCAACAACGAGTAGATCTTTTCCATGTTCTTGATCCACTCATCAGCCTTGTCGGGTTCAGAGCTCCACGAAAGGTTGGGGATTGGCCTTGCGGAACTCCCAAACGGGCTTGTTCCACGGCTTCAGGAGCGGGGACCTTGAGCAGCGTCCCTTGGTTGATTCATGCGGTCGACATGCGTTCCATCGCCTAGCCATTTCACGTAGAGGAGCCTCATTCTCGTTCACCCGGCGTCGTTCCATCCTGCCCGGGTGCCATTGGTCCCTAAGCACACAAGTCAACAAATACCGAGGTGATCAGGCTCAATATTCCAAGCTAAATGAGCTAGTTACCATGGCACAGCAAGAGACAAGGTCATGAATGCCTATCCTATAGCTTATCTCTAATAGCTAAGCACTACACATGACATACTACCGTAACATGCTTTAAGCATGGTCAGCCAATCCTCAGGCTCCATGAGAATCGAACTCTTATACCATAATGTAACACCCTAATATTTAACCCATACGCCTAGGACGTATCAAGACTAATTATTAGTTATTACTTCTCTTTAAATTCATTTATAAAATACTTAGCGGAAAATACGGTAATTTTTTTTTGAAATGATTTATATAAAACAAAGTGCGAGCCTTTGCGCGTAACATAAACAACGTGAAGCGGAAGAATAAATAAAACATACAGAACATAAGCATTAAAGAACACATCCATCATAAACATCATTCCTCATCACATTAGATAATATAGTTTAGTACATCACAATAGAAATATAACAGAAACATAAAGTCTTACCCATACTAGTGGGAGAGCTTGCAAATACAATAAGAAACATAAAACAAATACATGAAACAACCCCAAAAGATAAACACCCAACTATCACTACCCTCCTCTCCAAGCCTACTGGTGACGCCGATCCTCGTGGGGAGATGTAGCCCGCGAATGACAAGCTCCTCGATGTAGCCCAACGAAGAGGGATCTAGGCATGGAATCGAGGAACAGTGTGGCCTCCGCGTCGTGGTCGCCTCCGGCGTCGAACGCGCCTCGCATGCCTCGGCTGGGTGACCGTGTCCTCGCTACCTCCTCCGAGACCCATAGGAAACGAAGGGAAGAGCCCTCCCAGATCGAGGAAGGATATACCGGGCTCCGCCATCTCGGGGTCGTGTCCTCTCAAAGATCAGGTCGTCGCCAAAGGGTGAAGTCGGATCGAAGCGATAGCTGGAGACGGGGAAAGCAAAAGGGCGTCCCACGTATGCAAAAACGCGCACCTCGCAATGACCCTTGAAGTGGTAGGACTGATGCTCGGGTCATAGTGCACCTCCCATGTAGGCGGGTCAATGAAAATCACGAACGACGCCATCGATCTGAAGACGTAACGAAAGAAAACAGAGAGGGGTGAGAATTCTTACTAAAGAATCTCAGGAGGGAAGTCCTCTATCCTAGTGTCATCGTTTACGTCCCAGGAACCTTGGGTTTATTATGAAAAGGTTAAGCATGCATTAGTTCATTATGAGTTTTCGCAAAGGTATTTATCCAAGGTCCATGTCTTTTATAATGATTCTTAATGCATGTATGCAACATAATATTTCATGGATGCATGGCAGCACTTTAGGTAAATCAAACAATAATTCAAACAACATTTGAGTGGCATGAAACTTTTCTTTGAACATCTTTCCTTTTCTCATACTTGTGACACCAATAATATAGTAACCGCACCCTTAAACTAGGCTATGAGCTCATACCTTAACTAGTCGTCACTAGTTCTTACTTATCCTCTTGATAAGCGAATCATAAACATAATCATAATCATCATAATCCCGACTCCAGAGTACGGGTAGGGGCCTAAGGATCACCCATCATGGGACTTTTTCCTTCTTCGAAACGCATCGACTGGTTAAGACCAGCGACTTTGTCCGCTTTGGCAGGTAATGTCTATGCCCTCACGGTTTTACCTCCTCCTCAGCAGGAGAAGTACGTCTCTGTGTGTCACCTTAAACATCATATACTTTCATTCTTCGAAACGCATCGACTGGTTAAGACCAGCGACTTTGTCCGCTTCTGGATGGCTCGACGTCCATACCCCCCACGGGTTTACTTTCTCTTCCTAGAGGAGAAATGCGTCTCGGCATATAACTTTAAACTTCATATTTCTCAAAAACTTTCTTTTGTCCCTCAAATTTGACGGAAATTCGGCAGCATAACAGCTACTCTCCGAATTTCCTCAAATTTGAGTCATGCCACATAATTTCAGTCACATGCATCATTTTCATGGAACTTTCTCATTGCAATAACTTTCTAGTTCACATGAGCATATTTCTCAATTTCATTCATATATTTGAAACATTATGCATCTCAAACACAACATTTCATCATATCACCAAATCAAATTATGCACATAAAGTTTCATGCTCAAGGAACTTAACATAATCACATCATCATAAGTGTGCACGAGGTTCATCATCATAATCATACTCTCTCGGCCTCCTATCTCATAGTATCTTATGCTTTGACCCTTACGGGTTTAAACTTGTATTTCGGTCATTCTAATCCTCACTAAGGATTTTTATAACACCTAAGGGATCATTACTTAAAATTCTCACTAAGTTTTAGGCACACTTAAAATTCCAAACAGCATTATGTAGTTTGGGCAAAAATATCATATACTTACGGGCTCTAGAATCTCCGTTCGTGACCCTTTTTAAGATCCGTCTTCGCCTAAGGCTTCATAATCAATCCCTAAACCAATTATGAGGGATTCCTAGGCATGTTTACTAAGTTATAATTCACTTTTCCTCAATTTAGCTTTGCTGGACAGAATCACATTTTGCCATGTCTAAGTGTGCTAGAATTCCTATTTTAAGTCCTTATCATCACCTTAAGCTTAGTAATTAATACCTAATCATTTATGAAAGGTTTTTATGCATATCCTACTGATTATGAACCATTTACACTTGAATTAATTATGCTGGAACAGAATTGCAATTTGTGCATTAAGGTGTTCTAGAATTCTCATTCTTGATCCTTTTAAGTTACTTATTCTTTTCTAACTTCTCTAAATCGATCCTCCCTTCACTCAAACATAATTTTACACATTTTAACACCTTAGAACAACATTTGTACAGCAGCCAATCATGAAGGGCAGAACCGAAATCATAAGCCCATAAAATCACATAATCTCATGAATTAAAATGCATACAAGTTGCTAGTTTTCTCTTGGAACAATTTTAGGAACTCAAACTCTTTTAGAAACCAATTTATCTCATTAAAATCATTAAAGTCCAAGCAAGGTCAGTAGCTAAATTAATTTTCTCATAAAATAGATTTAAAACATATAATCTCATTCATAATGTTCCTTAGGTACTCCTAAGCTTAGAAAAATTTCAAAACATGGCTATGGGCACTTGTGATTAGATGAACTCACACCAAGCCCATCATCATCACCACAAGGCCAAAATGGCTTCATTGAAAAACCAACATTTTCTTAAAACTTTACATTGGATACTTGGGCAAGTCTTTGAGCTCTAGACCATTTAGGTGATGACATAAATTTAAACATGCTATGCAACTCATTTTACTCTTCTTTTAGAAAATAAAGTGAGAGCATAAAATAAATATGAGGTGCACTCATTTATTATCTTTAGAGTTTAAGTGATGGCGTAAAATATAAACATGATAGACAAGAAAGTAAACATGAAATGCAAGGTTCAATTCTTTATTTTAGTGCTCTAGGCCTCTTGGGTGTTTACCCCAAATCAACAATCAACTTTAAGGTTGAAATAGGTAGGCTTTGAGATTTATTAAGTGATGATGCACATTCTTGTTTTAATCTTTAAGTTGCTTAGTGATAGCTTGAAAATAAACATGCTATGCAAAGCATAAAAGTAAACATGAATGCAACTCCTTTTTAATCTTAACTAGAGCTCTTACAAGACTTTAAAGGAACATAAAAACCTCAACCCATTATGTATCATAAAGTGAGCTTTAGAGTTCTTAGCATCAAGACACCAAGGAAGTCTTATGTTCTTCGAACACCATCATCAAGCTCAAGGAAATGATTTTTCAAGAGACAACCTTTCAAACAAACATAAAAGGGCTACCTTAACATTTTTAGCAAACTTTGTTCAAGAGAGAAAGGAAAAACCGAAACCATTGAAGAAAAAGAAATAAAAACCAAAGCTTGGACAAGGCAAAAAGGAAAAACCGAAACCTTAGAGGAATAAAGGCCAAAACTTTGAACTAGGAAAAACCAAGGAGGAACCGGAATCATAAAGGAAAGGAAATGAAAAACCAAAACTTTGAACTTGCAAAGAAAAGGAAAAACCAAGTTTGTATATGGTCCTAGACCAAGATCCAAGCTTTAGAGGTTTCTCTCATGGCAAACACCAAACTATCTCCATGAGACCTCATCATCAAGCTAAAGATTGGTTTGTAAAATGGCCTCATGGCCGAAATACAAAGGGAAGAAAAAGAGTTTGAAACCAAGAGAAAACTAGAAACTTTTCTCAAAGAAAATAAAGAAAACTTGAAAGAAAACCCCTACCAAATGAAACCTTGAAAGAGATGAAAGAAAGCTTGATTCTTTGAAGGAAATGAGAAGACAAAATCTTCTCTTTGTTGGGGATATAGGTTCGGCCAAGAGGAAAAACCAAGGAAATGACTTTTCCTTGAGGAAACAAGCTTAGAAATGGAAAGTTTGAGTGTTTGAGAGGTGGTTTAAGGTGAGGGAGTGGTGGTTCAAGGTGGTTTGTGGTGGTTTGTGGTGGTGAAAGGTTCTTTGAGGAAGGAAGGAAAAAGAACTTAGAAGGAGAGAAAATGAGAGAAAACAAGAGAAATTGCAAGAATGCACAACTTAGCAAATGATCTAAAAAAATGGCCAAGCTTTCCAATGTGTGTTATTTATAAAGAATGAAATGTTGTGGCTAATTTAGGGGGAGGGCTGGCCGAAATTCATTGGCCTTGGAGGGAAGGAAAATATCTTCCAAAGCTTGTCTTGGAAGCTTGGTTAAAGTGCTAGCTTAGGTGTAGTCAAATCCTAGCTTTTGCATAGCCTTTTTGGATGAAATTTGAATTCAAAATTTGTGGCTTTTGGGGGAAATTCTAACTAGATTAAAAATTTTAAAATAATTCTTTTGGTCAAAAGGTGGTAGACAAATTTCCTTGATCTAAGGAAATTGGAGAGAAAAACACTATTCATTACTTTTTGATTAGACATCTTGAATTAAAGAATGTAATTAGAACTTGACTAAGCAATTTTAGTTTCTAATCAACCTTAATAAATCATTTTGACTCTAGATTAATTATCGAAATAAATTAATCTTCGATTAGAGCCTAATATTGCTTAGGTTCTGCTAATTGCTTCATTAGGCGCATGTACACTGTTCTAGGGGTAAAACGGTAATTTGCACTAAAACTGCTCTGGACCTTCCTGCTAAACATCAAATATTACTCTAAAACATCATTCTAAACTTCCTGGAAAAATTTCGGGCTCAAACGGCACCTTTTACCCGTGTAGACACGGAGGGTATTTTGGTCATTTTGAGCCGAAAGTTTAGAAAACGAGATTTTCACCTCGGATATCAAACATAACAGGTACAACCCCCTTCAAACATTGAGTTGACCCATTCGAGGATGGTCGGATTGGCTGCCTTTAATTCCAAATGCCTCAGGGCATTTTGGTCATTTGCACTCAATACAGGAAATTCTGGGATTACAATAAGATACTAGGTTGAAGAGAAGACTTAGAGCTTCGTTTTCATGATACTCAGAAATATGGAGTTCAGTATGATTCATAGCAACTGCGATAGATATATTCTGTGGGCTTGAAATCATGGTGCCTGAGTGGTGATCCCTTGGACATGATTTCATAGCCAAGTTATGCTAAAGTCAGATTGTTAGAGTTGTTTGAATCTAGAAGTTTAAGAGTTTTCAATATTTGAGTTAAAGTACTATGTTTTATATTATATAGCTTTCTAACTTAGAGTAGAGCCCATCATAGAGTTTAGAGAAAATAATTAGTTTTTATGATTTATAGACTAAACGGTAGCTATAGTAGAAGAGAAGTTAAGTTAATGGCTATAAAAATTATCGTTAACCTTGGTATCAAGTTGTCGTTAGGGGTAATCTCACATAGTAGAGATGGAACCTAGTTAGGTGTCCAATTTAGATCCTTGAGGGATCACAGACAAAGAAATTGTTATGCCATGGTTGGCATGCATAAAAATATGTATTATCATGCAATAGAACTAGAGATTCCTGTTTCTTGAAGTAGTAGACCTTATTTATGTTTCCAAGATTATTGATTTTGGAGCCATTATATATATGCATGGAAAATGATTTATCAATAGATTATGAATTTAGATATGCTTTTCTATGAATTTATAAATTCAGATACACCTTTTTCTATATAGTTATGCGTATAAAAATCAAATGGTTATGATTGCTTGCATGTATACTACATTAGTTATATTCGTTGGTTGTCCCATATGGATGATGGGTGAGAATTCACTCACTGAGTCTATTGACTCACCCTCCCCTTTTCCTCTCATAGTTGTAGGAACAGAATACCGTTTTGTCATCGCTTCAGTCTGATACAATTGTTCTCAGTGGTGATTCTTACTTTGGAGTAAGGCTTAGTCTAGAATCTTGTTAGTAGAGTGTCAGTCTTATGTAGGTAAGATCCAAGCTATGCATTATTTTCAGATTATGTATTTAATTTCATTATTAGTAAAAGTTATGCATATGTTTTCAGTTAACAAGTACGGATTTGAAATTGTAAATTTTGATTAGAATTATGTAACAAGCTCAGATGAATTTACAATTCAATTGGGTGTTAAATTGACTTTCAAAGTATGATTAAAATGTTTCAGAGCTTTACATATCAAGTATTTCAGTTTCATGTTTATAGATATCAAGTTTTGAAAAGGATTTGGATAAAGATTTGGATGAAGTTATGTTTTCAGAATAAAAAGTATGTTATTTTATGCATATAGAGTGACTTAGAGGTCACGAGGCTTACGTGAGGATGAGATTCTTCACGTGCCCGTCATGCTACCTAGTTAGGTCATGACAATTTTGCTAGGAGCTTTTGAGTTCTTATCCCATTTTGTTTTCTTATCATCTTTAGACGAGTAGCAAGTAACTAAGGATCCTTTAATGGAGCACATTCAAGGAAAAGTATATAGGATTTTATTTCAACTCATGAGACTTATTTTTAGATGAGTTATAACTCTATTAGAAGTTTAGTTACTTCATTATTACCCTACCATTGTTAGCCGGAAAATATTTATTGTCCTTGCTACTTATTTCAATCTATGACATACTATTTGGATTTATCTATGTATTTATGGTATATATACTATTCAGACATTGGATGATTCTTATGCATGTATGAACTTGTTAGTTAGCTTCCACGAAATAAATATTGAGATTATTTATTCTTATGCGTAAAGGATTTTAGTTTGGTTTTTATAAATAAAAAAATATTACCACTATTTTCCTTATATCTTATTTTGTCAAAAAATTTATAAGACCAGAACGAATAGAATAACTAAAGGTTAACCTTAATACGACTTGAGCATTAAGAGGATAAAATTTAGAGCCTGAATTGGTTTCAGTTTTAGTTTTCATTTTCAGTTTCAGTTTCAGGATTTTGTGAAGGAAATACTGAAACTTGAATTTGTAGTTTTTAGAACTTTCAATATTTCCTTCAAAAAATCTGGAAAATAGGAAAACTAAAAATGAACACTAAAAATTGGAAACTAGAAATTGAAACCAAATAGACCCTTAGGGTGTTATAAATGCAATAGATTGTCATGGATCGAATGTCCTCCATGTTTTTCTTCACTTGCTCCAGGTACTATCGAAGTCTTGGTTTTCTGACAACATATTCTTCCCAAGATGTGGGATGCCACAATTCGGAGTCAGGATACATGATGAGCTTATGATGCCCAAGCCTTTTGCGATTTAATCTACCACCGCGCCTTGGGGTTGGAATTAGAAATTGACTAATATATCAATCCGAGCCTCATCCTTCCTTTTGAGAATTACTCTTGCTCCGCTTCCTCTTGGGTTGGAAGATTTTTCCACATATGACTTCCATTGTCCAATTTCTTCTTCAACTTCACCTGTTGGCTCATTCTGTCCAAAGTCCATCAACATTAGTGCCTTGATGGCAATTCGTGGCCATAGCGGATGTCGAATTCAAGAGAGCTTAACGAATCAGGAGATCATTCTTATACCAAGATCTAGTTTTTGCAATATTTGCCTTATGGGCTAATCGAGCCCTAACTAGTATTGGATCGGCTTGGAAGTATTGCCTTTGCCTATAGGTGGTGAGGATTAGGATGTATGCTGCCTTTTTCTAGCTTTTGGTAGTGGAGCTCCGAGCCATGTGTAACATCCTAGTTCTTTTCTTTAGAAATTGATTGAGGAATGGTTAATGGGAATATTAAAATTCTAGAACAGTTGTGATGAAAACAACTCTATGAGTGAGCACAAAAAGTGAATAGTATTTTGCAGCCTGGTGCCGTTGGACACCTAATCCAGATTCGGGACCGAGGTGCCCGAAGTTAGGAAAATATGAGAATAAGGTTAAAAATGTGGGAATGAAAATTTTATGCCTAGAATTAATTTTCTGGGCAATTTTAGTTTTATCCGTAAGGTGTTTACTGTTTGGTAAAATTTCAGTGTGTAATTTTAGATTGAAGAGATTTCTATCATCACCAATAAATGATATCCATCCATTTTACAAGTGAAGGCCAAGATTTAATCTTGGATTCCAAGATTTAATCCTAACCATCCACTTGTCTTCCTTGCATCATGAGTCATCATAAGATCTTTTCTTTACTCATGATAACTCATATAACACCAAGCCAACTTCTTCCCTAAACCTAGAAGGATTTCGGCCAAAAAAGGAAGAAGAACCAGCCACCATTTTTATTCCTTTGAGCTTCCCTTTGAGTTCTAACCCCAAAAACTCTAAGTTAGAGTTATTGAAACCTTAAAGTTCTTTCATTAAACTTGTTCTACTCCTTGAGCTCTATATTAATTCTTGAACAAAATCTTCATCCATCATCAAACCTTATCTTACTACCTCGCTCCTCTCTATTTAGGAAGGGTTTGAAATTGGTTTGGGAGCTTTGGAGGAAAAGGAATCAAGCTTGGACAATCTTGAAGCCAAGGAGCTACTAGACTACTCAAAGTGTTTTTGCCTTTTCTTTTGTCAATTTTTCTGATCTATTTTTGGGTTGAACTAGGTCTTAAATTTGTTATTGTATTGGTTGATATTATGTTAAAATTGATGTATTAATTTTGGTGGTGGGTTTGGATGGTGCTAGAAAAGGGTTTTTATCAAAGGAAATTGGGACTAGGTTGCTGGATTCCTAGTTGTCCTGCAAGCAATAATTATGCATGAATTTTCTGGTATAGTTGTGGGTAATTTCATCAGCTATAAAAATTATATGTTGTAATTGACATCATAAAATAATTACATGAATTTTCTTGGGTGTTGATTTTAAATTTTACTGCCTCAAAAAAATCAAGAACCGAAATGTGACTATGCTGTCTTTGTTGTTGAAACTGAAGCAATAAAATTGTCCAAATTATTATCATAGTAATTCATTGAATTAGCTCATGAAATTTTTACATGAAGTTTGTAACATATTGAATTCACTGTAAATTTTTTGTGCCTTGATTCCATCAATTACTGTGGGTAAAAATTTTGGGAACTCGGGTTGACTAATTGGTGGCCCCCTGACCACTAAATTTGTACATTTTACTGAAGTAGCTATAGCTCTGTTGTCCTGAAATTTTTATAGGTTATTCTAGACACATTGAAGTGTCATGTAGAATTTTTGTGGCTCTTGAAATGACCTTTTGTTATGGCAATTAAAAGTTGTACCTAGTATAGTAATTCCCCAAGGTGCTGGAATGCGAGGGTGGTTGAAAATTTATGATAGTATGATACCTATTCCAAGTCTATGGCATATGAATCCATGCTGACTATTTCAATTACTTATTCATGAGATATAAAGGAACCTCTACTATAATTGAATACCTATTTGTAAGGTAAGCATGTTTTGAAAGGAAAAAAAAGTACATAATGCAATGATGTGAGAAAGTAGAGAAAAATAGTATGTATAAATTCTGTTGTTGCATGTTTGACCATATGGGGAAAATAGAAACAAGGCCTAAATGGTAATAGAGATGGAAGGCAAAAGTAAGGACTTCCTAGTAAATTTATAAGTCGGTAGATGTATCGGCTAGGAATAGAACCGTGTGTGATTCGGAAATGGGAAATGAAGTCCGATGATCACGAATAGAAATGAGCTCATGTCCTAGGCAGCTATTGTCCTATGTGAAATTATTAATTAGACAGCTCTATGTGGAATTAGGCCTTCCCTATGTTGACAAATTGAGGAAAATACATGGAATTGAACCTATGGATGCAAATAAGTAGTACATGATTGATTACAATGGTGCCATTCTAAGTTCCCATAATCTATATATTTTAGCATTGATGCTTACGATCTTTATATGAATGATTTATATGCATAAATTCCTTACCCTGTGTTTTGTATAGTATCTGGGAATTACCCTACTGGAATTTTATAGTATTATCGCCCCTACACTGTATGTATTGTATTACCCAGATTCCTGATAATGCCATCACTGGTATTCTTCCTTGACTCGCACAATGGGTGTGGCAGGACGACGCACTTGACTCTTTGATGCCGTAGGTTACTCCAAGCTTTCGCGCATATATGTTTTTCAACCGTTCCTTTAGTACGTTGGTTTTTACAGGAAACTTCAACCCGCTTTCCCTACGACGGAGTGCCTCTCCATATGGCGCACCCTACGTATTTGAGGTTCCACTTGCTCTAGCACACCCGCCAGGCAACACCCATTTCTTCATCCTTTCTTCAGAACTAGATCCGAGGGCCCAGGACGCCCCTGGAGGCGAGGTCATCGTTCCGATGGCCAACGACTTCTATAGGAGGAGGCGAGATCTTCAGAGACGTTGGCATGTACATAGCAGGAGCATAGTGTTAGGGTTTTACCAGCCTGCCTAGACTGATGTACTATTAGTTTTCTTTTGCTCCGTTGTATTTATGACATTTTTGTCTGTCTTAACATTTAGCAGGTTAGGTATCAGGTGTGGCATTAGCCTCATTCATAGGTTTTTTGACTATCAGGGTTGTTCGTTAGCTTTTCTTTTGTGATGTATATATATCGTAATGAAGACATGATGTTTATATATGTGAATATGGTTGTAGCAACATATGTATCAAAGTTTCTTTATTACCTATATTTCGACTAGTAATGAGTGACAGAATGAGGTAATACGTTGCTAATTACCGTGTCAATACTCGAGTAGAATATAGTAATTAGAGGGTGTTACACCATGCAATGCTTTACTCCTAATACACCATGCTTGAGTTCAATCTTCTTCTCATATAAGGGCCGCTCTTACCAACATCCCCGACCAATAAACAGCTAACCAATCTTCTCAATTTGGGCTTGCCTAGGGTATTGGGAGACGGTATTTCTTGAACTTTTGGAAAGCTTCTTCACAGTGATGCATCCAAGTAAACTCTTTCCCTTTTTCTCATAGCTCTCATAGGGGAAGCAACTTCCAAGATGATTAGGATAAGAATCAAGATAAGTCTCTTTACCTCTTTAATGTTTTTTGAGGCTATTCAATTAAAAAATGGCTCGGTATTTTTCCGAGTTGGCATTGTATACCTCTGTAAGTATGTATCCGAGGAACTCTCACTAACTACGAAGGCGCACTTAGAGGAGTTTAGCCATTTGGAGAGCTCGAGACCACGAAGATGAACTTGAGGTTGAAATTAAGGTGCTCCAAGGTGGAAGTCTTGGTCAACATGTCATCGAAGTACACCTCCTGTCTTCCCAGATGTTCCCTGAAAACCCTATTTGTTAGGCTTTGGTAAGTAAACCCTACATTTTAGCCCAAATATCAAGACCTTGTATAGTAATTTGCCTTTGGCATTATGAAAAAGGTATTTTCTTCATCTATTGGGTCCTTGGGTATTAGTTGTGCCCCAGTAAGTGTCCATGAAAGTTAGGAACTTGAACCCTCAAGAAGAGTTACCAGTCCCATCTATGCTAGGTAGCAGGTATCGAGTCTTCACGTTTTATTTAGATTTGTGTACTCCATGACATCCTTATTTTTCCTTTTGTCTTTGCATCATGTACCACGTTAGAAAGCCAGGTTAATACCTAACTTCCCTTATGAACCCAGATCTTAACAATTCCTCATTTACCTTATCACCTCGTGCCCAATCAGGGCCATCTTTATTCTCCATTGGGTTACCGGCCAGTTCCTGGTCACAACCTTATGAGGATTGTGACCAACACGTGATAAATGTAACACCTTCCTAAGTACAACTTCATCGGACTCTGAGTAATCTGGAGTCAACACACAAACATAGGGGGTGTGAATTATGAAATTTTAGGGTATCCCTAAATACATAGTATAAATGTCATCGTTATCGTCCCAGCCGCTTTGGTTTATTAGAAATATGATCATGCATTACATAGCAAAGATTCATTTTTAAAGTTCAAAATCATCCTTCTGAAATGGGTTTCCTTTAACATTCAAGCACTTAATACACATATATCATAATGCTCATGATCATAGTAAATAATGCTAAACAAATACTTCAATATGATATAAGTATGCATATGATAAAATGTAGTAATCTTTAGTGAAATTATCTTTACATGCCCTTGATATGTCGAGGGGGTTCTCATATACATCTTCCCCACTATACGTGCCCTTGACATATCGAGGGATCTCCAGTTTTACTTGTTACCATAGAACTCAATTCCATGCATTTTTCTCTTTATCAACATAGGACTTAGTTCATACCAAATGGTATTGGTGGATAACACCACACATGGTTAATAGACCTTATTAGGACTAAGCTAACTCTGATACGTGATCATCTGACTTCATTTATTCTTCTCTTAATCACACAGATCTACTCCTAGTCAATATGTCTATCTACTCATAATATCTCTAAAGGGTTCATCTTTTTGCCTTCCCTTTCATTCAACATAAGTTTTTTTTATGTTTCGCCCATATGTCAGAACATGCACAATTGAAGTTCATACATTCTCGTTGTCACATATATGCATCATTTACTTTTCTTTCTCCACATGCATGCATAAAGCACATGTAGGCATTCATTCACAAGTAATTTATGTCATGCCTCATAAACCAATCTTTATTTCTTCTAGCATGCATTTATATATCACAAGTCACATGCCCAAGTATTCACAATCAAGTATTCATATCATACTAGAACCATATGCCATTATATTATGAATTAGAGGCATTTGCATTTTAGCTCAATAGGTAAATTTCACATCCCAATAATGCAATTTGTTCAAATACCAAATTGTATCAAACAAAACTACAAAAGTTATGCATGACATTTCAATGTATCCTTAAGGTCTTGAAAATTTCAGGTCAAAAAAATCTTTCTAGCTATGTTAACAAAATTGTACAAATTTGAAGGTCAAAACCACCGTTTACAACCACAATAGCCAGAATTTCTAATTTTATTACTTTATCAAATGAACATATAAAATCCTAAAAATTTTAGGGTTAGACTTCAAGATGTCCTCAACACTCGGCAACAAGTCAAAATTCGATCATTTGCTATAGTAACTAAATTAGATAAATTCAGAGTTTCATAATTGGTTGTTTAGACAATAACCCCAACAATTCTCAATTTTTTATTTTTCAAAGATAGTAAAAGTGCTCAAAATTATTCAACAAAAGACACCTTAACATGTTAGCTTCATCATATAAAAATTTCAGCTAAAAAAGATATCTACAAATACCTAAGAAAAATCATGACCATATCCCTTGAACATCAAGAATTCCAGCAACATATTTCTCAACTTATTTTGGCAAAAAGGGTTTTCGAACATCATCCAATCATTCCACCAAATCAAGCACATGAAGTTCTATACATATACATATATTAAAACTAAAAAGATCAAGGCCAACCATTCAATAACTGTAGAGAAAATTTTGAGAAAGAAAGAGGTTGGAAAACCCTACTTGTGAAGTTTTAAGGCTTCTAACTCCAAAGGATATTCTAGAAATGGTTCATTTCACCATTAGCTCTTCAAATCAATCCAAATCCTTTCTTTAATACCGTGTGTAACGCCCCAATTTTACTGTCATTACCGAATTACCCTAAGTAATTCTTACATAAAATTAAGACCAAACAATCCTCAATAAAGGAATATAACATTAGAAAGAGGTTAGGAGCAATTGTGCGAGAGTTGCAAAACCCGATTTTATACGTGTAAAATGACCAAAATGCCCTGAGGTTATTTTACTCAGAAAATGAGGATCGTGGGCCCCACCCATCCTCAAGGGGATGTTTTGATGATAATAAGGGATTGTTTGTGTTATGTGTGTTAATAGAGGAGAAGAATCCTAATTTTGAGCTCCGACGCGAAATGACCAAAACGCCCCGGCCGTTTTAACTCCGATGCATGCGACTAGCCGAACCTCACTAAAATGTTTTAAAACATGTTTTTAAGCTATGATTAACCATTGGTTAAGCTTAAGTGGTCTCGGGCAATTTTTAAGTAAAATTACCATTTTGTCCCTGTCTTTTGCAGTTTTGCAAATTTTGAGATTTTTGATTTTATAGCGAAACCTAAGCAATATTAGGCTCAAATTAAAGGTTATTAAATTCTAATTATTAATCTAGAGTCAAAATTATTTATTTAGATTGATTAGAACTTAAAATTGCTTAAAAACACTCAAATTGCTTACTAATTCACCTAAGCCCTTAATTGTAAATTCTCTAATTTGCAAAGATACCTACCTACACCTACATAATACATGGAACACACAAATTTTATCCTCCTTGGGCTATAATGCATGAAATTATATGGCCATAATATGCATCAGAAAATTTGTCAAACTTGCACAAAACTCAAGGTATGAAAACAAGGAATCATGAAACATGATTCCATGTTTTAAGCCACCAAACAAGAAATGATTTTTCCTTCCTTTTTCCTCCCTAAAATTAGTCAGATTCCTCCTCCTTTGTCCATTTATGAGCTCCAAAATCTCTATAAATAGGCATGCTTAAGGAGTCTTAGAAGCCTTGCTCATAATTACACAATTTCTAGTTTTTAGAAGCACCAAAAGCTTTCTTTCCTCCTCCCCTTGGCTGAAACTTCTTCTTCAATTTCTCAAAGAGATTTTCTTTCATTTCACTCCAAGAAACCAAGTTCTCTTCCTTTCCTTCAAATCAAATTAGGTAGGGAGTTGTCTTTAAGCTTATTTCTATGCTTTGCTAAGTGTTGTTCTTGGTTCAAAATGATGATTTCATGGACTTTCTCTAGCTTTTCCATTCGGTTTTCTTCTTTCTTTTCCTTTGAACATTTCAGCCATAAGGCCTATATGGGAATATGATGATAGCTTGATGATGAGGACCTTGAGTGTTGGTTGTAAATCCATCACAAGTTAGGCCTCTAAAGCTTGAAAATTCCACTTGATGCAAAACTTTAAAGAATGATGTTTTTATGATGTAAAAATAAAGATCTTGAGTTTAGAACTTGAAAGATGTATTTTTCACTTTGTCTTGCTAAGATATATTGGGTTGAATTTATATTTCTCTAAAGTCTTGGAGGAGCTCTAGTAAAGAAATAAAATGAACTTGCATCCATGTTTAAGTTTATGCCTTGCATAACCATGTTTACTTTCTATGTCATCACTAAATTCTCAAGAATGAATAAATGAACTTGCATTCTCATGTTTAAATTTCCAAGCTTGCATTTCATGTTTATGTTTCAAGTTGTCACTTAATCTCTAAAGATAATAAAAGGTTGCATCTCATATTTATTTTATGCTCTCACTTTATTTTATAATGGCTAAAAGAATCAACGCATGGCATGTTTATTTTATGTCATCACCTAAGAATCCTAGAGCTCAAAGACTTGCCCAAGTATCACAAGCAAAGAAATAAGGTTCTTGGAACCATAATAATAAGAACTCTAAAACTCACTTTCAATTTCCTTAAGATTATTGGAGTCAAAGAATTCATTCTTTAAGAAGTCTTGAGTTTGGAGCTTAATAAGATGTAATAAGAATTCTCTTCTCTTCAGGTCCAGCGGACTACCACCGCTTTTCTTATTTTTCTTTTATTAAGATTCTCTTCTCTCTTGGTCTGCGGACTACCGCGCTCCAGTTTCTTATTTATTTCAAGCTCTTGCATCATGTTTATATTCCAAGCTTGCATAATCATATTTATATTTCAAGCAGATCACCTTAATTCGTGAATATAATAATATGGACCTACATATCATGTTTAAATTTCAAGTCTTGCATATCATGTTTATAATTCCAAGTTATCACCTTATAAAGACAAGATTAAAATGAGGTTGCATAGCATGTTTATGATTCTAGTTATCACCTAAATCTATAAAGCTCAAGACTTGCTCCTTTTATCTTAAGTGAGAATTTTAATCATGAAGATTCTTTCAATATATAAATCGGCCTCATAATTAAGGTAGGCCCAAAGTGATTTTAAATAGCTACTGATTTAGTTCTATAATTTCTTTCAAGATTAACAAAAAGAATTAGTTTCTAAAAGAGTTTTAAGGCTTTGCAAAGATTTTATGGGAAACTAGTATCTTACATGTACTTAAAATGTGATTTTAAGCAATTATGTGAGGTTCATGATTCAGCCACTAATCTAAGTTTAGTACTACTGTATGATGATGGTTTAATATGTTTGAAGTTGTGATAATTATGGTTTATTGCTGAGGGAACGATTCTATGCATGTTAGAAATAAAACTAGCTTCCAAAAACGTAAAAGCAAGATTTCTAGAACTCTAGAGAATGAAATTTATGCATTCTTCAGAACCTTTAGCAGCCCTAAGAACCAGGTTCTATTATGTTTAGATAAGGGAGAATGATTCATAATTGGTTTAGTAATTAATTTTAGCATCATAAGGAAAGCCGGTAACGAGAAAGGGTTAAAAATGCAACTTCTAGCACACCGTGAAGCCTTAAATATAACTTGCTGCCTATGCTGTCCCATATAGTTTAATAATGTTCTTAAGGCTTATAATTAATGGTAATGATGATAATGAATCCTTTAGATGCATGATTAATTAGTTTGATAATTGAGGTTACCCGATTCTAAAGTTTCTTGTTTAAGAAATTTTTGGTAAGAATTTATGATGATGGTTCTTTGAAGTTTGAAATGATAAGTCTATGTAGTGATTTGATGCTTATTAAGTATTTGATATCATTGAATGATTCCCTGGCTTGCATGTTATAGTTGCTGTTGCAAACAATGAGAATGTTTATGCATCCTGATGATTATGAATTGAGAGTTGTATTATGATATAACATGCAAAGATTTAATGGTGACTTAAATTTATATAAGAAAATGATCCTTTGGACCCATCAGACTATAGGTGGTGAAAAGGTGATTCTTGCCCCTAGCCCGTTCTCTCAAAAGGGTAGAGTCGGGATTTTAACTTATCAAAAGGGATAAGTATATGCTAGTGACGACTAGTAAGGTATGAGCTCATAACCTAGATTACTCCCAAAAGGGTGGAGTATAGGGTGGCCCAGGAAAATGATGATGAAAGTAACTTTAAGTCACCTAAGAAACTAAGTAAATGCATTATGTGAATATGATGTTCTGCTATGCATAGTATTTATGAGATGATGATGAGAAATATGATGTTCTGCTATGCATAGTATTATGAAATGATGATGAGGAATATGATGTGATTTTATGCATAACTATGTTATTATATATGAAAGGAAAAGTTCATTATAAACATGACATGCTAAGTTTATGATGCATTATAAGACGCATGATTAAAACCGACGAACCTCGGTAAAGTATATTTTTGAACTTAATAAATCAATCTTAGCATGCTCACTATTTCATAATAACCCCGAGGTTCCTGAGGACGATGATGATGACACGATGCATATGAGGTGAGTACCCTACGAGATTCTTTTATAAGTTTCTCACTCCCTCTTCTTTTCTTTCCATCTCGTCTTCAGAAAGTGATGGTGATGTTCGTGATCACGTTGATGCTCTCACCTGGTAGATGTACTTGATCTGGTGAACCAGCTTATTATCCTTGAGGAACGTCGCTAAACTTTGCGCGTGAGCTTGGATATCTATTCCTATCTCTGAAGTGTTATTAGTAGGTGCCATTAATGGATATTTTTCCATCCATATACTATTTATGTTGGTTTGATTGCCTACACCTAGCTTAACTATGTTGGTAGGCAAAATATCTATGTGTTAAGTAATTATGGATGTTATATGATGGAGCCAATATGATGTGATGTGATGTATTTAAATTCTAATATGTCTTTTTATATTCCGCTAAATCGTTCACGTTATGTGCGACTCACGTTTTCAATTATGTTTTAAAAAAAATGGCTCGTAATTTCACTAAGTATTTTCAAGATATGATTAAAGAACTGAAGCAAAGAGTAAAGTCTAGTAATTAATCAGATACAACCTAGGTGTATTGGGTTAATTATTAGGGTGTTACATTGTGAGACTCAAAATGAAAAATGGTGATGGATTCAAATTCCAATCATTTGGTTTAATAGATTGTGATGAGTAGAACAAGTTTTGTGAAGGAGATTTGGGGTTTTGGTGACTATAAACTAGAGTTTTGGGGATTTGAAGTTAAAGTTTGAGAGAAAATAACAATGGAGGCTGTATTTATGCTTCTTGGCGAATTTGGGTGATGATGGAGTGATAAGATTGGTGTGTTATACTTATCTTAAGTTTAGTGGTAGTATTTATCTAGTTTCAATCTTTTTATTCTTTCTTTTTGGAAAAGAAATGATATAAATAGCAAGGTTTGATTTCTTGGTCAAAGAATGAATCTTGGTCATCCACTTGGTTTAGGATAAGTGGCTCGCTTTAACTTAGTAAGCAAGTTACTTTTTCTGGTTAAACCGCACAATGAAATTTTACCGAACTGATGAGAGACATGGCCGGGTAAAATTATAATAAATGAAAGGCTAAGATGGTGTACACCCTAAAATTACTTAAAAATTAATTTGAGCTTTTTTAGTCATAATTTTAAAAATATAATAGTTTAACAACGATGAGGGTGGCCCAACAGACAAATAAAAAAAATTGGGCTCCTGGTGAATAGTAACCTTGCGGCCTTTATCGGGCTTTGGACAAGCTAAACCTAAATCTGGGACTAGGAGATGCCAAGATTGAGAAAAGAGAGGGTTAAGGTTAGAAATAGTTAAGAATAAGGATTTTATACCTGAATTTAATTTTGGGTAATATCGGTTTAATTGGTACGTGCGTTTACC
Source organism: Dalbergia oliveri (assembly GCA_030441495.1). Lineage (NCBI taxonomy): Eukaryota > Viridiplantae > Streptophyta > Magnoliopsida > Fabales > Fabaceae > Dalbergia > Dalbergia oliveri. The sequence goes on along the minus strand of JAMLFY010000019.1, from coordinate 22,385 downwards.
CGCAGTGAGATTTCAGTGTGTTTTTAATAAAGATGTTTCCATCACCACCAATGGATGATATCCACCTATTTAGGACATGTGAAGGCCAAGATTTAATCTTGGAATCCAAGATTAAATCTTAGCCATCCATTTTGCTTTATTACATAATATCTTCATGCAATTGTTATAAGATCAACACATGTCCAAAGCTTGTTCAAGAAGCCAAATCCTTCTTCTTTAAGCATCAATTTCATGCAGCCTTCAAGGAGAAAAGAACCAGCCACCATTTTCATCTTCAAGTGCTTGATCTTGAGTTCTAAGCCCAAAAACCCTAGCTTAGAGTTATGGAAACCTCAAAGTTCCTTCATTAAACTTGTTCTACACCTTGATCTCTACAAATCTAACCGAACAAAATCTCTATTCCTCATCAAACTTTGCCTTGTTACCTCACACCTCATTGATTTAAGAAGGGTTTGAAGTTGGTTTGGGGGCTTTGGAGTGGAAGGATTCAAGCTTGGATCATCTTGAAGCCAAAGATCCACTAAGTTGCCAAAAGTAGGGTTTGCGCCTTCTTTTGTCAATTTTTCTGACCTGTTTCAGGTTGAACTAGGTCCAAAATTTTTGATTGTATTGGTTGATATTATGTTGAAATTGATGTATTAATTTTGGTGGTGGGTTTTGATGGTGTTAGAAAAGGGTTTTTATCAAAGGAAATTGGGACTAGGCTGCTGGATTCCTAGTTGTCCTGCAAGCAATAATTATGCACGAATTTTTTGGCATAGTTGTGTGTAATTTCATTATCTATAAAAATTATATGTTGTATTTGACATCTAAAATAACTACATGAATTTTCTTGGGTGTTGATTTTAAAGTTTACTGCCTCAAAAAAATGTGATTGATGTTGTCTTAGTTGTTGAAACTGAAAGCAATAAACTTGTCCGAATTTGTTATCATAGAAATTGATTGAATTAGCCATTAAATTTTTACATGATGTTAGTAACATATTGAAGTATCACTATAAATTTTCTTGTGCCTTGATTCCATCAATTACTAGGGTTAAAAATTTTGGGGGTTGGACTCTAATTGGTGGCCCCTGACCACTAAATTTGTACATTTTACTAAAGTAGCTATAGAGCTCTGTTGTCCTGAAATTTTTACAGGTTATTCTAGACACATTGAAGTGTCATATAGAATTTTTGTGGCTCTTTAAATGGCCATTTGATATGGCAATTAAATGTTGTACCTAGGATAGAAAATCTGCCAAGGTGCTTGGATGTGAGAATGGCTGAAAATTTGTGGTAAAATGATATCTAGTCCAAGTGTATGGCATATGAATGCATGCTAATTATTTCAATTACTTATCCATGAGAAATGAATGGGCCTCTAATATGAATGAATACCTACTTGTAATGTAAGCATGCTTTTGAGAACAAAGTATTTAATGTTAGCTATTTGGCCATATGACTTGTGACACATAATGCATGCTAGAGGAAATAAAGAGTGGTTTATGAGACATAATTGAAATTGCATTGTGAATGAAATACATACATGTGGCTTAGGCGTGCATTTGAGAAAAGATAATATATATGAACTTAAATTGTGCATGTTCTGACATATGGACAAAACATAAACAAGACTTAGATTGAATGAGGGGAAGGAAAAGAAAAGAGGAACCTCCCTAAATATTTTGAGTCGATAGACATATTGACTAGGAATAGATCTGTGTGTGATTTGGAAATGGAAAAAAATGAAGTTCGATGATCATGTATAGGATTCTCCTGAACAAGCAGACTATTTCCCTTGTGTGGTGTGAACCATACAGATACCATTTGGTATAAATTATTTATTCTAGAATTGTCCACGACAAATACCCATTGGGTATAACTAAGTCTTTCCTATGTCAATGAAAAGAGAAAATGCACTAACTTGATTTCTATGGCCATAAGTGGAATCATGTCACATTGAGATAAGTTCATTGCATGTATTATATGCCTACTCATCTTACTCTAGATTGGCTACCTTAGGATAATTTATTAATTGTTGAAGCATTATGATATATGTGCTCTAAGTGGTTGATTATTAAAAGCTACCCACTTCGGAGGGATGATTTTAGAACCTTAAAATGAATCTTTAGTTTATATTGTATGATCACATTTTCTTAATAAACCGAAGTGGCTTGGGGTGATGACGATGACATAGATTTTTCGTATATGTTTGGGGATGCCTACTGAGAATTATGTAATTCTCACCCCGTGTGTTTGTGTTTCCATGTTGCCTCTGGGTTAAGCCATAAGACCATGATGCTGATCAAAAGGACTCGGAATGACAATAGTGTCGTAGTGAATGTTTTTATTATGCTGTATTTAGTGGAATAGATATATGTAACTACATTAGATAAGTGAGATGTACTAAAGCTCATAGAGGAGCTTCCTCTTGTACTTAGTTGTGTATTCAATAAAGGTTGTATTTTCTTTGTTACATATATTTCAATAGAATTTTGCTTAGTTATTACACACGTAAATTGAGCTTACTATAGATATTTAAGAAAGGTCTGCTAATTAATAAGTAACAACTCGAGTACAATGTCATGACTTAAGGGTGAGGTTGTACTTGGAGGATGTTACAGATGGCAAGTTTAATCCTTGCCATCCAATTGGCAAAATGTGATTGGTAGAGATTACTTGGTCTCCAAGTCACTTTTACGTGTTAAAAACCACACATTAAAACTTTATCGAACCCTAAAACACTATACCCGGAACTTAAAATATCTTTATGTGGGTCCTAGGCCTAATTACTCTATCTTAGTCCTTGGGTCTAGTTTTCCTAGCCCCAGACACCTTGGCCCCAGTTTCAAAGTTACTATTCATCTACGGCCTAGAAATTACTATTCATGCTCGAACTGAATTTTTTTTCATCAACTCGTCCATTTAGCCGTTGTCACGACTCGATATGGATCGTGATTCACGAGACGAACCCTATCCGACGTAAACCTCGTGATCACTATACCGTACTATATGTATATTTTATTCATAGAATCTATTTTAAAATGTGAATCAAACCCATATTAATCTCGTCATAACCTGAATAACTCTACCCTTAAATAAAATATGAAATTATAGCTGGATAAAAATCATACCGAGTTGCTTATTTACAAAAGAATCATGAAACTATAACTTTTAAATAAAAATCCAAATCATGATTTACCAAAAAGCAAATCATGCATGTATGTAGTCTGGGATCTTGCCCTACATCACTAGGAGCACTCTATCAAAAGACTAACATTTTACCTGGTGTGAAGCTAACCAAAGCTGTAAACTAGTGTTGTTGAGGAGTAGGAGGTGGAGGATTCAATGCTGGAGCTATATCTGAGGAAAAGAGAAGAGGGGTGAGTTTTATAATAAAACTCAATGAGTGGATCTTACCCCAGAACCGTACATAGGACAAGAAAGAAAAGTACATAATTAATAATGCAACACACTTACATCATTTCTATTTAAATTTTATAATAGAAATAAAATCATAAATTTGTAGTAAACATAGAAATCTTCTTTATTTTCTCAAGAATTACTAAAAGAACATAGTATCCTTAAACTAAAAGGTGGGTGCTTGGCCCCTTGCGAATAAGAGCCCCAACCTGACCTAACGGTCCTTCATGAACCGTGTCTCTCGTGGACTAATCTAACATGTAGATAAATGCCCCTCGTGGGCCTTAATATACTAAGGTTAACAAAATAACTCCGTTACTATAGGTATATTTTCTCTAGGAATTCCCTAATCTAAATGCATACTTAATCATAAAAAAGGGAGTTCTATCAATTTAAAGTTCAACATATCTCCATTTCCATAATAAACATAAAGCATTCAATTTCATTCCCTCAATCATAAATAATTGAAATTTTCATCATCAATTCAAGTCATAAATTTAAATCATATAAAACAATTGCTACTTCAATTGTCTTGGCCCTCGACTATGGTGGCTTATACCACTCCTGGGTAATATACTGTTTTAGAATTGAGCTTATTCCTATAAATGATCATTGGATTTACTTTCTCCAATTCCTACACAGACCTATTCCTAGTCAGGTTTACTTTCCTCAACAACCCAAGAAACATAATTTCATGTCTTTCTTGCATATATGTAAGCAATTGTAATAAGTATTCACATCTATAGGTGCCTAACCTCAACAATAAGTGCACATAACATAAATGAGATCAAATCATAAATATATCATAATCCTTTTTGCTAATTCAACATGTTGCCAAGAATTTTAGTTATCAAGAAAATTATGGTTAAATTACCAAACATCATTAGAACAGAGGAAAACTATTTTTTTGGAGATGATTCAATGTATCAAGAAGATCCTATAAAAATTTCAAAGCATAAAAAGGTCTCTAATATATTAATAAAATCCCACAATTTCGAAGGTTAGAAGCTGCCTAGTTAGTCTAGGAACCAGTAATCTCAATTTTTCTACCCTATCAAATGACCACTTAAATTAGTACAAAAAATTAGAGTTGAACCTCAAGATGTCCTAAACTTCCTGTAAAAATTTTAGCTCAAAATTTGATTATTTGCTAGGGTAACAAAATTAGACAAGTTCAAGGACTACAAACAGGACTCGTTGGGAGAAACTCTAACTTGTTTGGTTTTCTATTTTTTAAAAATAGCAAAAGTAATTAAGATGACCCAAGAAAATTATTGGAAACTCTTCCATATGTTAGCTTCATCATATAAAAATTTTAGCTGAGGATCATTTCTTTAAATCAGTGACAAAAAGCTAAACAATTCACTTGCTTGCTTAAAAATGGATTTCCAGCACATAAGCCTAAACATGTTTTGAGAAATTGATTCTCTAACATCATCCAAACACTTCACTAATTTAAGCACATCAATATCTATGCAATAACGAAAAATCCCAAGCTCAACCAATCAGGAAATTTCAGAGTGAATTTTAAAAGAAAAAGGATGAGCAAAGCCCTAATTGGCTATTTGAAACTTAAGCTCTTATTCTTAATTTTCCTCAAGGATTCTCCACCAAATTCTTGATCTAACACTTTCTCAAATCCTCTTTCAGCACTTGACTAATAGCTAGTTTGATAGTATGAAGTGGTTGGGGTTTGTATAAAGGAGTTTGATCTCAAATTTATGAGAAGTAGCACATGGGTTGCAATCTTGGCTATGGTATTTTGAGTGAAGTTTGATGTTGGCTAGGGTTCTTGTATTGAGTAGAGAAGAAAGTGTAAATGGCTGTGAAATGAGGTGGTTTGGCCAAGAATTACTAGGGGAGAAATGCTAGGAAGCTTGTCTTGTAATATTGTGATAATGGTGTAATTAAATGAAATTAATAAAATGGTTTTTCTTTAGGATAAATGCATACAATTTTGGAAACATCTTATTGGCTCCTAGGAAAGACAACGGTGTGTCTTCTTCTAAGCTACACATTTGTCCTACTAAGTGTCCACCTCATATTGTAGCTTCCGTACGGTGTAAAAAACTACACATCGTAAATTTAACCGAATGGGCAAATATTTTACCCGTGACCCAAATATTACCAGAAATTTTATTCTAGGTCTAAACTTTTCATTTGTAGTCCTTTCAACCTAAATCTCACATTTTCTTAGTCTCAGCTTCTTTGCCAGCCTTAGGTTTTGGTGGTCTTGCGGCACATAGCCACAGGAGTACTATTCATGTTTTTTTAACCCATTCATTGGGTCGTCTTATTACCGCGAAGTCCTTAGATTTCCAAAATTCTCATTAATGAAGTTCAAATAAATTTTTTGAAATAAATCTTGAGGTGTTACAAACTGCTATAGTGGTGATAGCAACACTTAGCTTCTGCATTTTCTCCCCATCTGACACGTGTACCATGGGTATTACATACTCCCCCCTTAAAAGAGATTTGGCCCCCAAATCTTAAAACATACCTTGAAAATGGAAAGATGTGGATACTTGATCCTCATGGCTTTTTTGGCTTCCCAAGTGGCTTCCTCGCAGAGTGGTTCCTGGAGATGACTTTCACTGAGACCACTTTCTTTGAGTAAAGCTTCTTGATTTGCCTATCCACGATGGCAACCCTGTTCCTCCTCATATGATAAGCTCTCATCAACTTGAATCGCTTGTGGTGTGAGCACATGAGACTGATAGCACATATTTTTTGAGCATGCTAAAATGAAAAACTAGATGTATCTCTGATAAACTAGGAGGTAGTGCCAACCTTGAAGCCACGCTCCTTAACTCTCTCTAGAATTTCTAAGGGGTTGATATAGTGTAGATTCAACTTACCTCGCTTTTGAACCTCACTACTCTCTTCATGGGAGACACCTTCAAAAACACGTGATCACCCACAGAACTCTAAGTTCATGCGTCGGTGATTAGCATAAGATTTCTGTCTAGACTAAGCTACTAATAACCATTCTTTGATTAGCTAAACCTTCTCAAGTCTTTACTAGATCTGGGCCTAGGGCTATTGCTTCCCTAAGCTCAAACCATCTAATGGGAGATCTACATTGTCTCCCACACAAAGCCTTAAACGGTGCCATCTGGATGCTAGCTTGATAACTGTTATTGTATGAGAACTCTATCAATGGCAAGTGGTTACACCAACTCTCGCCAAAATCCAAACACAAGCTCTGAGCATGTCCTCTAAAGTTTGAATTGTCCTCTCTGACTGATCATCTATCTGGATGAAAAGCTGGTCAAGCCCACATGAGTCTCAGAACTTATTGAAATGCTCTCCAAAACCATGAAGTGAACTGAGACCCTCTATCTATATGATAGACATGGCATAACATAAAGTCTATAATCTCATCTATGTAGAGCTAGCAAATTGGGCTGAATTGAAGGTTATCTTCACTTGGTAGGAGTAGGCTAACTTGGTCATTCTGTCCATAATCACCCAAATAGAATCAAAGTCTTTAGTGGTCTAAGGTAATCTGACTACAAAGTCCATGGTTATCCTTTCCCACTTCCACTTTGGACTCTGGATTGACTAAAGCAACCCGTGGCCTTTGGTGTTCAGCCTTACCCTTGACATACCAAACACGTGCCATGAAGTCTCCTATGTCTCTCTTCATGCTTTCCCACTAGTATAGCTGCTGAGATCTACATCTTAGTCGAATTGGGGTGAATAAAGTATGTTGTGCTATGAGACTTTCCCATGACTTTCCTATTCAGCTCACTTAGAGCGGCATACATAAGCAGTTCTGAAAGCGCAACACACCCACCACATCCATTGTAAACTCGTGATTCTCTCCTGCACATCCTCCATAAGCTTCACTAATTTGGGATCCTCGTCTTGTTGTGTCTGATATGCTCCACTAGGGTTGACTGGGCCTTAATATGAGAATGAAAGGCTCCTAAATCATCAAGTCCAAATCGAACTCCTCGAGCTTCCAACTTGTGGATATCCTCTATTAACGATTGCTTCAGGGACTTGGATGGTCAAACTGTCCATGGACTTCCTGTAAAGCATTAGCTGCAACATTGGCCTTGCCTGGATGATATGTGATCGTGTAGTCATAATCCTAACAACACTAGCCATCGTGCTGCCCTTATTTAGATCCTTTTGCCTGGAAAATGTACTTCAAGCTCTTGTAATTTGTGAAGATTTCACAAGTCTCTCCATATAGGTAATGTCTCCAAATCTTCAAGGAAAAAAACTACAGCTATTATCTCTAGATCATGTGTTAGGTAGTTCTACCCATGCCTCTTAGCTGCCTAGAAGCATATGCCACAAGTCGGCCATGTTGCAAAAGGACACAGCCAAGTTCAACTCTCGAGGCATCATAGAACATCGAAACCCGCTCGTACCTTAAGGTAATACCAAGATTTAGGCTATAGTCAAGCAAGTCTTCAGCTTTGGAAGCTTTCTTTGCATGCATCTGACCACGGAACTTAACATTCTTCTAGTTAGCTTGGTCAACGGCGCCACTTACATCTTCCCAAGTACAACCTCATCCTTAAGTCATGACATCATACTTGAGAGTTGTTACTTATTAATTACATTTCTTAAATATTTATAGCAAGCTCGATTACGTATGATAACTAAACGAAATTCTATTAAAATATATAACGAAGAAACACAACATTTACTGAATATATAGCTAAATACAAAAGGAAACTCTTCTAAGAGCTTTAATACAATACGTTCTCTACTACATTTACATATATTTAACTCCAACTAAGTATAGTAAAGTAAAATCATCAACTACTAAACTACTGCAATCTCCGTCTTTCACGTAGCAGCAATCGTTCTTTGGATCAACCTGAGGCAACACAAACACAAAAACACATAGGAGTGAGAATTATACAATTCTCAATAGGAAACTCCCCAATTACACAATCATAATGTCATCATCATCGCCCCAGCCACTTTGGTTTATTAAGAAAGTATGAGCATGCAATATGTATATATCAAAGGTTCATTTTAAAGTTCACAAATCATCCTTCCGAAGTGGGTTTATTTTATTATTCAATCACTTAATATACATACATAATACTACTCAATAGCATAGTATTGCATTCTAAAATATACGTGCCCTCATACATCAGAGGGACTTTTTCGTGCCTTTTGTGTACGTCTTATTTTTTTGTTAAGTCAAATTAAATGCCTCTAGGTCATTTCACCAGGGATTCAAGGATGTTTGCCCGGATCCTTGAAGGATCAACTCAATGCTTGAACGGATTAAACGTTATGATTGATAGTAGAAGATGAAAATCTCATTCTTTTGAACTTTCAAGCTCAAAATGACCAAAATACCCTTATAGCGTTTTATGTAGGTATGAGTGTCGTTAGCCCAGAACTTCTCCAGGAAGTTTGGAATGCTAATTTTAAGTGACTAATGATGATTGTATAAGCCCAGGTGATCCCGGATAGTGTTTGTGCAAAATTATCGTTTTGTCCCTAGCTTAGCGCATTTTGGGCCTAATGATATGATTAACAAAACCTAACCAATATTAGACTTAATTAAAGATTAGTAAATTCTAATCACTAATCTAGAGTCAAAATAATTTATCAAGGTTGATTAGAACCTAAGATTGCTTAGATACACTTTAATCTTTGTTTTAAAATCAAAGATTCCATGTCATGGAATCTTGAATAGTGTTTTCTCTCCAATTCCTTAAATTAAGGAATTATGTTTGTGAGTGGTTTTAATATAAAATGAGTTTTGATGTCACTAATGAAGCAAGACCACTCCTTAATCATGTCTTTACATCCTTAATTATCCATTATCTTACCTAAACACTTACTTACAATCCCTAATCCATAACCTAACCAAATCAACTTCTAAACACACACATAAACCAACATTAAAATGAGATTTTCTTTCCCCCAAATGCTCCTAACCAATCGGCCACTCCTCCCCAAAATTCATCCATACCCAAAGCCATGCCATGCAAAGAGATATTTTCTCTTCCTTTTCCCTTGAAAGCCGCCACCATACTCCCTCCATTTCACCACCATTGTGTTTCATTTTCTATAAACAAGCTAACATCCTAATATTTAACCCCAATACGCCTAGGACGTATCAAGACTAATTATTAGTTATTACTTCTCTTTAAATTCATTTATAAAATACTTAGCGGAAAATATGGGTAAATTTTTTTTTGAAATGATTTATATAAAACAAAGTGCGAGCCTTTGCGCGTAACATAAACAACGTGAAGCGGAAGAATAGATAAAACATACAGAACAGAAGCATTAAAGAACACATCCATCATAAACATCATTCCTCATCACATTTGGTAATATAGTTTAGTACATCACAACAGTAAATGAAACAAAGTCTTACCCATACTAGTGGGCAAAGCTTGCAGGACAATAACATAAAATAAGAAACATGATAACAAATACATGAGACAACCCCCAAAAGATAAACACCCAACTAAGACTCTCCTCCCTCGAGCCATGGATGACGCTCCTACCCATCCATCGTGGCACATATCCAATGAACTGGGCAAGCTCCTCGGATGCGTGAAGGCGGAAGGGTGGCGAGCATGCCCGCCACAATGAGGGCGCATCTCCGAACGTCGTGCTAACCTCCGCGTCACCGTCTCCTCGGACCCATCCCGATATCCATGGGTACAGCGTGGGGCGGACCCTCTCGAGAAAGGATGAGAAGGAAGATCCTTGATGGGTCGGTCTTCGAACGTCTCGGCGAGGCACATACTTGGGGTAGCCTTGCACCGTCGAAGATGCCGAACGGGCGCGACGGTTCTCCCGTCGGGGTCGCGTCCTCTCAAAAATCATATCATCGCCAAAAGGGGAGGTCGGGGTGAATCTGGAGCTTGGAGACGGAAAGGCAAACGGGCGTCCTACATATGCAAAAATGTGTATAGCACAACGACCCTCGAAGTGGTAAGGATTGTGGTCGGAATCGAGTGCAGTCCACACGGGTGCGTCAACAAAAATCACGAACGACGCCATCGATATTGAAGACGTAGCGGAAAGAAAGAGAGAGAGGGGTGAGAATTCTTACTAAAGAATCTCAGGAGGAAGTCCTCTATCCTAGTGTCATCGTTACGTCCCAGGAACCTTGGGTTTATTATGAAAAGGTTAAGCATGCATAAGTTTATTATGAGGTTTTCACAAAGGTTATTATCCAAGGTCCATGTCTTTTATAATGATTCTTAAATGTATGTATGCAACATAATAGTTCATGGATGCATGACAGGACTTTAGGTAAATCAAACAATAATTCAAACAACATTTGAGTGGCATGAAACTTCTCTTTGAACATCTTTCCTTTTCTCATACTTGTGACACTAATCATATAGTAACCGCACCCCTTAAACTAGGCTATGAGCTCATACCTTAACTAGTCGTCACTAGTTCTTACTTATCCTCTTGATAAGCGAATCATAAACATAATCATAATCATCATAATCCCGACTCCCAGAGTATGGGTAGGGGGCCTAAGGATCACCCATCATGGGACTTTTTCCTTCTTCGAAACGCATCGACTGGTTAAGACCAGCGACTTTGTCCGCTTTGGCAGGCTAATGTCTATGCCCTCACGGTTTTACCTTCTCCTCATGGAGAGGAGAAGTACGTCTCGGTGTGTCACCTTAAATATCATATACTTTCATTCTTCGAAACGCATCGACTTGGTTAAGACCTTCGACTTTGTCCGCTTCGGATGGCTCGACGTCCATAGCCCCACAGTTTACTTTCCTCACCTAGCAGGAGAAATGCGTCTCGGCATATAACTTTCATATTTCTCAAAAACTTTCTTTTTGTCCCTCAAATTTGATGGAAATTCGCGGCATAACACTATTTTGAATTTCCTCAAATTTTGAGTCATGCCACATAATTTCAATCACATGCATCATTTTCATGGAACTTCTCATTGTAAAACTTTCTAGTTCACATGAGCATATTTCTCAATCTCATTCATATCTTTGAAATATTATGCAACTCAAACACAACATTTCATCATATCACCATATCAAATTCGGCACATAAAGTTTCATGCTCAAGGAACTAACATAATCACATCATCATAAGAGTGCACGAGGTTCATCATCATAATCATACTCTCTCGTCCACCTATCTCATAGTGTCTTATGCTTTGACCCTTATGGGCTTTAAACTTGTATTTGTATCTTTATTACCCTCAAGGGGTTGGCACTTAAACTTTTCTCTAAGATTTGAACCCATCAAAATTTCAATCAAAACTTATCATAAAAGGGAGAAATATCATATGCTATCCGGGTCTAAAATCTCCATTTGTGACCCTTTTTAAGATCCATCTTCGCCTAAGGTTCCATAATTAATTCTTAGATCAATTATGAGGGATTCCTAGTGTAACATCCTCCAAGTACAACCCCATTCTTAAGCCATGGCGCCATACTTGAGAGTTGTTACTTCCTAATTAGCGACCTTTCTTAAATATCTATAGCAAACTCGATCGCCTTGTAAAGTAACTAAGCATAATGATAATAACACATATTATAAGGAAAATACAACATTTATTAAATACATATTCAAATACAAAAGGAAGCTCAGAGGAACTTTAGTACATATATGTTCTCTAATACATTTACATAGACATCTATTCTACTAAGTAGAACATATCAAAAGCATTAACTACTACATATTGCGTTCCGAGTTCCTTTGCGTAGCGGCATGGTAGTCCCCTAGCTTAACCTGAAGCGACACAACACAGAAACACATAGGGGTGAGAATTACACAATTCTCAGGAGGGCAATTCCCCAATCACATACTTATAATGTCATCGTCATCACCCCAGCCACTTTCGGTTTATTAAGAAAGTGTGAATCATGCAACATATATCACGGTTCATTTTAAAGTTCTAAAATCATCCTTCCGAAGTGGATTCTTTTTAGTACTCAATCACTTGATACAAATACATCATCATATAGAATATATACTATCAAGTTTTAACTTAAATACATTGGTCTCAACATAGATGTTAAAATCATTCTCATCTTCACGTGCCCTCAATATGTCGAAGGGATCTCATATATATAATTCTTATCCTTACGTGCCCTTGTACATCGAAGGGGATCTCATATTGTTTCTTACTTTCCATGCCCTTGACCTACCGAAGGGGATCTTTCATGCCCTTGACATATTTAAGGGACTCATCTTTACTTAGCACACACATCATTATCAAGCTCACATATACAAGTATCACAATCATATGTGTAACATCATCATTAAATTCACATAGTATGGATAAGATCAAGTCAGTGCATTTTCTCTTTTCATCGACATAGGAAAGACTTAGTTATACCCAACGGGTATCCCGTGGACAATTCCACAATAAGTAATTTATACCAAATGGTATTTGTAGTGGATTACACCACACAAGGGAATAGTTGCTACAGGACGAGCTTAGCCTATACGTGGTCATCGAACTTCATTTTTTTCATTTTCGAATCCCACACAGATCTATTCCTAGCCATACGTTACCGACTCAAGATAAATTTTTGGGAAGTACTACTTTCGCCTTCCCTCATTCAATCTAAGTCTTGTTTCTGTTTTGTCCATATGTCAGAACATGTACGACTGAAATCCATATATTCTCTTTTCTCATATCAGTGCATCAAGTACTTTTCTCCTTTTCCAAATACATACATAATGCATATACAGACATTCACTCACAATATAATCTCAATCATGCCTCTACCATGCTTTTACATGTCACAAGTCAAAAAGGGACTTCATCCCTCTCTATTTGCCCCACAATTCGGAGGGATCTCAATTCACTTTACTTGCCTTCGACAAATCGAAGGGATCTCAATTCACTCTACTTGCCTTTGACAAGTCAAAGGGATCTCATGTTTCTTTTGGCCATAGAATTTAATTCAACATACCATTATTGCCTACATAAAACACATACAGACATTCATTCACAAGGAATTCTCATTTGTGTCCAAAACATCAATCTTTAAACTATCCAATATGCAATCACACGTCACCATCACATGTAGACCTTTCAATTATATAAGATGTTCATCCATGTCATTATGAATAAGCATTCGAAACAATTGGCATGCATTCCTAAGTCATACATTTGGACTAGATATCATATTACCACAAACTTTCAGCCATTTTTACTTTCCAGCACTTTGGCAAGTTATTGTCCTAGGTGCAACATTTTATTACCATACTAAACGACCATTCCAACCTTAAGGAAAATTTCACATGACACTTCAATGTGTCTAAAACAACCTGTAAAAATTTCAGGGCAATCAGAGTTATATAACTACTTCAATAAAATAGGCAATTCTGGTGGTCAGAAGCCACAAATTCATAGTCCAGACTTGTGTTCTCAGAATTTTTAGCCCTAGAATTCGATGGAATCATGGTACAAGAAAATTCACAGAGGTATTTCAACATGTTATTAGTCTTGTGTAAAAATTTCAGGAGCTAAATCAATCAATTTCTATGGTGAAAAATTCGGGTAAGTTTATCACTTTAGTTCCAACAACACAGACAGCAGCAGGTACAATTCGGTTCTCAATTTTTTTGAGGTATCAAACCTTAGAATTAACTCCTAAGAAAATTCGTGTGTATAGTTTAAGAGGTTAACTACAACATATAATTTTCATGGCTCATGAAACCACCCAAAAAATTTCCAGAAAATTCGTGACAAATTCTGATCACAGAACAGAAACCAGTCCAGCAACCTAGTTCCAACTTCACTTGAGAGAAAACCATTTTTAAAACCATCCAAACCCAACACAAAAATTCATACATCAATATCAATATGTTAATCATCAATATCATCAAAAATTTCGGAATTAGGGTAAGCCAAAACAGAATTGAAAAATTGCACAAGAAACAGAAAACCCTACTTTGAGAGCTCTTGAGCTCTATGCTCCAAATGATGCTCTAGAGTGTTTTTGCTTCACTTCAAAGCTTCCCCACCAACATCAAACCCTTCCTTTAACCTCTGATTGTGTGCCCTCAAGGTTGGAAAAAGTGATGGATTCAAATTCTAATTGGTTAGATTTGTAAAGAATTAAGTGTAGAACAAGTTTGGTGAAGAAGTTTTGATGTTTTAACAACTCTAGCTTAGGGTTTTTGATGTTAGAACTCAAGATTAAGCTCAAGGGAACAAAAATGGTGGCTGTTCTCTTCTCCCCTTGCTGGCCACGAAATGGAGGTGTTTTCTTTAAGAAGAATGGGTGACTAGGCTTGTTATTAATGGCAAGTCAAGATATTTGTCAAGGAAATGATTAACTTGATGACAAGGCAAGGATGGATGGCTAGGATTTGATCTTGGATTCCAAGATGAAATCTTGGCCTTCCACATGTCTTGATTAGGTGGGTAGCATCCATTTGTGGTAATGAAAGTGTCTTTCGGTGTTTAAAACCGCACATTGAAATCTCACCGAAAGTTGGTACCGATAAATCATATTACCCGAAAATTAATTTCAGGTATAAAATCATCATTCCTACCTATTTCTAACCTTGTTCCCATGTTTTCCTAATTTTGGGCACCTCCATGGCCCAAATCTAGGGTTTCAGCTATCCAGCGGCCCGTGGGGCCCACAAGGTTACTATTCACCCGCCCGTTTTTTTTTTTTTTTTTAAATTTTTTTTATACGTCCGTTGGCCGCCCCATCATCGCTACATAGTTATATTTTTGAAATTACAAATAACAAAGCTCAAATTAATTTTTGAATGATTTGGGATGTTACACCTAGGCATGTTCTCTAAGTTATAAACCACTTTAAATCTCTTATCATCATCTTAAACTTAGAAGTTAACACCTAATTATTTTATGAAGGGATCTTGTATATGTCTTACTAATTATGAGTCATTTATCCTTGAATTAATCATGCTAGAACAGATTTGCATCTCTTGCATTAAGGTGTTCTAGAATTCTCATCTCTATCCCTTTTAACTTACTTATTCTTTTCTAACTTCTCTAAATTGATCCTTGCTTCACTCAACATAATTTTACACATTAACACCTTAGAACAGCATTTTAATAGTGGCCAAACATAGAACCGAAATCATGAACCCATAAGATCACATAATCTCTTGGGTTGAAATGCATATAAGTTACTAGTTTTCTCTTGGGATGTTTCTAGAAACAAAAGGTGTTCTGGTAATCGATTACATGTTCTTAGTAATCGATTACCAGGAGCTCAATTCATTTGGGTTTCAACAACGGGTAATCGATTACATATAATGGTAATCGATTACTTGGGTTAAATCGTTTCGAAAAATAAAGAACATAGGGTAATCGATTACACTATAAGGTAATCGATTATAGGGTTTCCAGAACAGGTTCTGGGCATGAAAAATCCGTGGTATTCATTACTGCCTCTTGGGTCGATTACCAGAACCAAAAGTCCTTCCAAATCTTTGGTAATCGATTACATGGGTGGTAATCGATTACCAGAACCTCTGAATTTGAGAAAACATGATTTTGACACATTCCAAACTATTTTAAACATCTTGAGACCTCATAAAACAGTTTTCCAACATTTTCTTGAAATTATTCATGTATTTTACAAAATCAAACCATTATTGGATCATACCAAAACTCATCCATTTCTTTTTGAATGGAGTTTCCTTTTTAGGATACTTAGGGCAAGTCTTTGAGCTCTAGAGTATTTAGGTGATGACAAAATCTTAAACATGCTATGCACTTTATTTTACTCTTCATTAGAAAGTAAAGTGAGAGCATAAAATAAATATGAGATGCAACTTCATTATTATCTTTAAGGATTAAGTGATGACTTGAAATATAAACATGAAATGCAAGCTTGGGAATTTAAATATGGTAATGCAAGTTCATTCATTTACTCTTGTGAAATTAGTGATAGCATCAAAATAAACATGAGATGCAAGACATAAATTTAAACATGAATGCATCTTGTTTTTATCTTAACTAGAGCTCTTGCAAGACTTTTAGAGGAACATAAACCTCAACCCATTATGTATCATAAGGCAAGCTTTAGAGTTCTTAGCACCTAGACTTCAAAGAAATCTTAAGGTTTGAACTTCATCATCAAGCTTAAGGAAATGGACCCAAAGTTCAACACTTTGTCTAAACAAAACTACAAGAACTAAGTCATATTCTTTATTTTATTGCTCATGGGCTTCAATCTAGAGTAAAACTTTAGAACGGCCGACCAACTTTAAGGTTGGCAAGGGTAAGCTTAGAGCTCTTTGAAATCATGAGATTAACTTTCTTAACAAAACTTTTGTGATCTACTAGACATATTTTACAAACTTTGTTCAAATCCAAAGAAGAAAAACTGAAATCCTTAAGGAAGAGGAAGAGGAAAACCGAAACTTAAGCCAAGAAAAGAAAGGAAATCCAAGCATGTATGGTCCAAGACCAAGTTGTTTCAAGCTTTAGAGGTTTCTCACATGACAACAACAAGTCATTATCTTGAAACCTCATCATCAAGCTCACATTCTTTTTGTAAAAAGGCCTCTTGGCCGAAAAAGAAAGGGGAAGGGAAAGGAGTTTGAAACCAAGAGAAAAACTAGAACTTTCTTGAAGAACACAAACAAAAATCATCAAAACTTAACCCCTACCTTAAGAAGTCTTGAAGAGAGGAAGGAAAGCTTGAGTTTTTGATGAAATGGAGAGGAAAATCCTCTTGAAACTTGAAGGGAGAAATCAGCCAAGTGAGGAAGTTTGAGAGGAAATGAGAGGATTTGCAAGAAGTGTGAACTTACCAAGTGAACCAAAGTGTGACAAGGTTCATCAAGGCTTGGTATTTATAGAAAAATGAGACATGTTGGCTGATTTGGGAGGGAATGGCTGATGGCTTTTCAAGGTCAATGGAGGAGGAAAATATCTCTTACAAAAGCATGGGCTTAGGCATGGCAAGCATGGTTGGAAGCATGGGCAAGGTATGGGCAAAGCATGGCCTAAGGCATGGGCTTGGAGTGCATCAAAAATCAACATGTGGCACCATTTTTAGGGGGAATTTTTGGTCAACACATCAGCCAAGGGGAAGGGATTTTTGTTCATGTAATTGTGGTTTAAGGATGTGTTTAAGTGTTTCTTTGATTAAGGTTTTGATTAGGAGTTTGTAAGCAAGTGTTTAGGTGAGAAAATGGTTAATTAAGGTGGTTCAAGACTTGATTAGGAGGGTAATCTTATTAGATTAGTAATTTAAAATAATTCTTTTGGTCAAATGAGGTATGGCACAATTCCTTAATTTAAGGAATTGGAGAGAGAAAACACTATTCAAGATTCCATGACTAGGAATCTTGAATTAAAGAATACAATTAGAGTTTATCTAAGCAATCTTAGGTTCTAATTAACCTTAATAAATTATTTTGACTCTAGATTAATTATCGAAATAAATTAATCTTCGATTAGAGCCTAATATTGCTTAGGTTTGCTTAATTGTCATTAGGCTTACTGGACACGTTCTAGGGGCAAAATGGTAATTTTGCACTAAAACTGCCTGGACCTTTCTGCTCAACTAAACATCAAACATTGCTCATAAACATCATTCTAAACTTCCTGAAAGTTTCGGGCTCAAACGGCACCTTTTACCCGTGTAGACACAGGAGGGTATTTTGGTCATTTTGAGCCGAAAGTTTAGAAAACGAGGTTTTCTCCTCCATATCATTCATAACAGCATAATCCCCTTCAAACATCGAGTTGACCCATTCGAGGGTTGCCGGGCAACTGTCCTTTAATTTCGGGTAAAAATGACCTCAGGGCATTTCCCATTTGTACTTTAACACTAGAAATCGAGGCGTTACACAAGCCACCTTGAACAACTACTCCACCAGGCACAAACCATCTCCTAAACACACAACCTTTCCATTTCTAAGCTCAAGCTCTCAAGAAAACTCATCCTTTCCTTTTCATCTCTGTTGCTTGAAACCATCAAGACATTAAGAGAAAGATTTTCATTCTTCTCATTTCAAGCAAGAACCAAGCTTTCTTTCTTGCAAGAAAAACATCTTTGGTGGGAGTTGCTTTAAAGTTGGCTATTTTCCTCCTTTGATTTACTTTGTTTTAAGTTGTAAATTCTTCTTTTCTTCCTCTATATTTTCAATTCTTGTTTTTCCTTTCCTCCTTTTTTTGTTTTTGGCCTTATGGCCTACATCATAGAGAAACCATGGTTTACTATAGCCACTTGGCGTTGGTTGCAAAACCATCATTTGTTTGACGTCTAAGCTTGAAGGTTTCACTTTTGAGTAAGTTTTTGGCAAATGAAGATATTATGTGGTTAAATGGTATTCTTGAGCCTAGAACTTAAGAGATAATAAATGGAATGCATTCATATTTGTAACGCCTAATTTATACTGCCTTTAGAAATTACCAAATTACCCTAGGTAAATTTTTACATATAATTCAGACCGACAATCCTCAATAAAGGAATAAGACATTAGAAGAGAGGTTAGGAGCAATTTGTACTAGAATGCAAACCCCGATTTCCTGTTTGTGTAAAATGACCAAAATGCCCCTAAGGTCATTTTGCCCTAAAAATGAGGATCATGGGCCCACTGCCCTCAAGGGATGTTTTGACAATAATAAGGGATTGTTTGTGTTATGTGTGTTAATAGAGGAGAATATCTCTAATTTTGAGTTTTTACGTATCAAAAGACCAAAATGCCCATGCGCCGCTTTAATCTAATTGCGTGTCCACTAGTCCTTGACCTCACTAAAATGTTTTAAAGATGTTTTTAAGCTATGATTGGTCAATGGTTAAGCTCAGTGGCCTCGGGTAGTTTTTGAGTAAAATTACCATTTTGCCCGTCTTTGTGCATTTTGCAAATTTTGAGATTTTCGATTTGTTAGCGAAACCTAAGCAATATTAGGCTCAAATTAAAGGTTATTAAATTCTAATTACTAATCTAGAGTCAAAATTATTTATTTAGAATGATTAGAACCCAAAATTGCTTGAAAACACCCAAATTCCTTACTAATTCACCTAAGCCCTTAATTGCAAATTTTTTAAATTGCAAAGATACCTATCTACACCTATATAATACATGAAACACACAAATTTTCTCCTCCTTGGCTGTAATGGCTGAATTATTGGTGCCTCCATGCATCAGAATATTTGTCAAATTTGGCACAAAACTCAAGGTATGAAAACAAGGAATCATGAAACATAATTCCATGTTTTAAGCCATGAAACAAGAACATGTTCTTCCTCCCTTTGTCCTCACTAAAATCAGCCACCTATGCCTCCTCCATGTGTCCATTCTTGAGCTTCAAAATCTCTATAAATAGGCATGTTTAAGGAGTCTTAGAAGCCTTGCTCATAATTGTACACTTCAAAGTTTTTCCAAAGCTCAAAATTTCTTTCTTCCTCCCCCCTTGGCCGAATTCTCTCTTCAAATTTTCAAGGAGATTTTCTTTCATTTCACTCAAAGAAACCAAGTTCTCTTCCTTTCCTTCAAACCAAATTAGGTAGGGTGTAGTTTCTAAACTTATTTCTATGCTTTGAGGAGTTGTGTTCTTAGCTCAAAATGTTGAAAATAATGAACCTCCACATACTTTTTCATTTCTGGTTCTTCCTTTTTTTTTCCTCTTGGTATTTGGCCAAATGGCCTAAATGGGACTAGGATGATGGCTTGATGATAAGGACCTTGAGGGTGGGTTGTGAATCCATCACAAGTTAGGCCTCTAAGCTTGAAAGTTCCACTTGAAGCAAAACTTTAAGGAATGATGTTGTTATGCTAACCTTGAACTTAGAACTCTATGTTAAATTAGTTTTCATTATAATTGATTTTGGAAAGTGTTGATGTTCATCTTTTAATCCATTTCCTTGAGCTTGATGATGAGATTCAAGCCATAAGGTTCTCTTTGAAACCTTGGCACAAAGAACTCTAAAGCTCACTTTGTCTTGCTAAGATATATATTGGGTTAAATTTATATTTCTCTAAAGTCTTGGTGGAGCTCTAGTAAAGAAATAAAATGAACTTGCATCCATGTTTAAGTTTATGCCTTGCACATCATGTTTACTTTTAATGTCATCACTAAATTCTCAAAATAAATAAATGAACTTGCATTTCTCATGTTTAAATTCCAAGCTTGCATTTCATGTTTATGTTTCAAGTTGTCACTTAATCTCCAAAGATAATAAAGAGGATGTATCTCATATTTATTTTATGCTCTCACTTTATTTTATAATGGCTAAAGAATCAACGCATGGCATGTTTATTATTATGTCATCACCTAAGAATCCTAGAGCTCAAAGACTTGCCCAAGTATCACAAGCAAAGTTGGAATGGAGCATCCTAAGGATGCATATTTCGGTCAAGTGATGATGATAGGCTTGCCTAAGCCTCATCTAGTCACAAAGACCAACAAGTTATGTTTCAAGATTATTCTTAAGCAAGAAATAAGGTTCTTGGAACCATGGAATAAGAACTCTAAAGCTCACTTTCAATTTCCTTAAGATTATTGGAGTCAAAGAATTCATTCTTTAAGAAGTTCTTAAGTTTTGAGCTTAATAAGATGTAATAAGGATTCTCTTCTCTCTCCACTTGCCAGACTACCGCCGCTCCAGTTCTTGCATCATGTTTAAATTTCCAAGTCTGCATAATCATATTTATATTTCAAGCAAATCACCTTAATTCTTGAATATAATAATATGGACCTGCACATCATGTTTAAATTTCAAGTCTTGCATATCATGTTTATATTTCCAAGTTATCACCTTATAAAGACAAGATTAAAATGAGGTTGCATAGCATGTTTATGATTCTAGTTATCACCTAAATCTCTAAAGCTCAAGACTTGCTCCTTTTATCTTAAGTGAAAATTTTAATCGTGAAGATTCTTTCAATGTATAAATCGGCCTCATGATTAAGGTATGCCTAAAGTGATTTTAAATAAGCTACTGATTTAGTTCTAAAATTTCTTTCAAGAGTAACAAAGGATTAGTTTTTAAAAGAGTTTTAAGGCTTTGCAAAGATTTTACGGGATATGAGTATCTTACTTGTACTTAAAAATGTGATTTTAAGCAATTATGTGAAGTTCATGATTCAGCCACTGACTGAGTTTAGTATACTGTATATGATAATTTGATATGTTTATTATTGAGGAACAATTCTATGCATGTTAGAAGAGAAACTAGCTACATAAAACAACCGTAAGCTAGAATTTAGCTAGTTTTTGATCCCTTTAAATTTAGTCACTGCCAAATCTGTTTTAGTATGTTATAATTCTGTCTAAGATTGGTTAGCCACATAAAATTTGGTAACAATTAGTATAGGATTGATCCCGAACACTAAAAATGAAACTAGCAACTAGAAAACTTAAAAGCAAGATTTCTAGAACTCTAAAGAATGGAATTTATACATTTTTTCAGAACCCTAGAAGTTATAAGAATCTGGTTTTATTATGTTTAGATAAGTGAGAATGATTCATAATTGGTTTAGTAATTAATTTTAGCTTCATAAGGAAAGCCGGAAAGAAAAGGGTTAAAAATGCAACTTCTAGCACAATCTAAAACCTTGAAGAAGAATTTACCTATGCTGCCTCATATAGTTTAATAATGTTCTTAAGGCTTATAATTAATGGTAATAATAGTAATGAGTCCCTTAGATACATAAGAAATTAGTTTGATAATTAAGGTTACCCGATTTTAGAGTTTGGTTGTTTAAGGAGCTCTTGGTGAGAATTTTAGATGACATCTTTTGATGCTTTGGAATGTTAGTTTATATGATATGTAATGCCTATTAGAATTTGATATTATTGAATGATTTCATGGCTTGCATGTTATAGTTGCTATTGCAAACAATGAGAATGCTTATGCATGAAATATGAGAATATGTCATGATAATTATGAATGATGAGTTGCATTATGATATAACATGCAAAGACTTAATGGTGACTTAAAATTATGAGGAAATGATCCTTTGGACCCATCAAACTATAGGTGGTGAAAAGGTGATCCTAAGAAAATGATCCTTTGGACCCCGAAA